>JANIJG010008523.1:66700-121052 GCA_024611175.1 Megaceryle torquata
GGATGTGGGAGGGGGGTGGGGGGTGGGGGGGGAGGCATCAAAGGTGAAGGTGCTGGTAGGGGGGGGGGGGGGGGGGGGGGGGGGAGGGGGGGAGGAGAATAAAATCCCTAGTATTTTAAAATTTTCATTATTCCCTCTGAGATCATGGTTTTCTTTTGAACAGTCACAGCAGAAATGTAATTTTTGTTTTCAGTTATTTTTGTTACTGTAAACCACTGCTTCTGTCAAAAGTATGTACTTAATTTTAAATGTGAATGCTAAAGCTAATCAATATTAAATAAACATGTTGTCTTAATTAACAGCTCTTTGAAACATCACAAATGTTGTTCCTCCTCTTTCATGCACTCCCAGTAGAATTTTCAAATATCATTAATAACACTTGACATAACCTATCTCAGTTACTTGTGAATATAGTCTTACAAGTTTCCCTGATGAAACATGTGGTTTGTTTTAAAGCTGAATTGTGTAGATTTCTGATATACTTTGGATTGTGACTGCAACTGTGAAAATCTTTATCATGTTGTCAGTGTCTGAGTTGGGCTTTTTTTTGCTTTAGTTAGTTTATAAGAAGTGTGAATTTGACAAGATACAGTTTCTACCTAACTTCCAGTTAGTGCATATTTTAACTAGTTTCTTATTCTAAATTTTTTTCATATATACTTTCTTAAACTGATTCTTCACAATTTATGTTTTAAAAACTATTAGTCTTTTTAAAGAGATCTATAGTTATTTCAGGAGTACTCAAATTATCTTGAATATTCAAATAGGACATAGACCAAATTTTGTTCCGTAGACATTTGACTTATAGAGAGAGCTATACACAGTTTTTCTCGATAGATAAATGTATGGTGTAGGAGAGACAGTGTTTTCTTCTATCAGGAGAGGAATGAGAACGTGGCCAGTAATGATTGTGTTTAATAAAAAATTGGTCCTATATTTATGCCAGAGGTACACACAATGGGCACCTGCAGGCAAAGCAGGCACTTCATCAAATGCTTTCCTTCTCAAAACATCAGCTAGAAAGGGTGGATGGGTAGGTAGTCTGCAGGTAGGTGGGTGGTAAATTGATAGGTAGAGATTCATCAGACAAAAACAATGGAAATAATGGAAATAGTGATTATCATAAGTGGCATTGTCCTTTTAAACGAATAGATTGTAACCTCATCATGTCTAATTTTCTCTATAGATGCCTTCATTTTTAAAGTGTATTTCTCTCCCTTCTAAAGACACTAAATATCTCATCCTTCTTATGGAGATAATTTTGGAGTTTATGCTTTCCAATAATTCTGTGTATTGGACAATTTTTTTGTGCCATGCTTTTCAGTATTTTGCCTTCTATGAATGGCTGATTAACCCTCAGCATTATGGGAAAGTTCAGAATAAGTGTTATACTGACTAGGAGTGACAGATTATGCTTATCCCAGATATTAATGCTGACAATAAAATTTGTTTGGAAAGCAAAAAAATTATTAAAACCGGTGAATCAAACTTACATGGGAAACTTTCAGGCACTTTATGTAAGAAGGCCAAATAAATGAGTGTAGCCAGATGTTTTTCTGTTCTCCTCTCCTGCTGTTTCTTTTGAACACAAACTGAGCTGGTAGTATGATTATAAGTTCTGTGATTTCTTTTTTGCATTTAATGTTTTAGCTGCTGCAATATAGGTCTATATTGTTTTTTTCCTTGCCAACCTCATCCTTCTAAGAAGTCCTCCATGCAGGAGTTCCTGGACTGAACTCTTTGCTGATGTTACCATGAATATATCAACTTCAGAGTTACAGTATCTGATGATCTTTGATGGGTCTAGAACAAGTGATTTTCTTTTAGTCTTAAATAGAATTAATATTGCTACTTGAACGGGACATTGACTAGAGCAGCAGTTACTTAGTGTTGTTTAACAGTATATAGCACTGTATGCAACTGGGAAGGTTTGTGTCTAACTGCCCTCCCAGAAGAATCCTATTAGAAATTCACCTTCAAAACTGAACCTCAATAAAGATGGAGGCAGCAACAGCTACAGGCAGAACTGGGACCTGAAGGGTACTCAGTGCAGTGAGGAGGAAAGGCAGTGCACAGAAACAGCTCTTGGGGAGCTGGGGCCACGGCTAAGGAAGAGGAAATAAAATGTGTATCGTAGGAAAACAAAAGCTGGAATTTCCCTGTACTGCTCTCCCAATCCTCCCAGATTTTCGCCACATCCTATGAGACTCCTCCCAGTTGCCTCTATGCAAGACAGTCCTGGCTGCCTGTCACTGTCCTTAATTTGCATAGTATGAGATTCTAGGGGACTGACTTCGGTGTGTATTCCTGGCTTCCTGAAGTCAGCTGGACTATTGTGTTTGTACACTGCCACAATAGTCTTGCACTTACATCTTGCCTGCCTCTAAAGAGCCCCAAATACTTCTGGCATGGTATAAATGGTAAATAACTTAATTCCTCTGGCCTCGGGAACAAGTATGTTTGAGAGTTTTCCTGGTGGGCTCTGTTTCTAGGTCAGCCTTTGTTCTCCTGTTTCTCATCACTAAGAGAATGCAAAGTCTTCTATGTGTTTGGCTAGACCTGCTGATTTTCCTTAATGACTTAAAAACCGGGGATAAAATAGATTACTTTGTATACTATTTTTCATCTCCAGCAAAATATACTGCTATATTTCACTATACACACTAGTAGGATACAGCTGGTAGTTCCCACATGCAGGTAGTGGTAGTTAATGCTGGGAGTCATATTAAAGAACTATATTACAAAATCTGGTAACATGGCTTAAAATGGTTGCATATATATTCTTTCCAGATTCTGATTGCCAGTATCATGTGCAGCTATAGCCGGGAGGACTGGACTGAACTTTCAAAAATGGCTGAGGTAACGGTTTCCTAAATGTGTTTCTGCATCTTTTTTTTTTATTCTTCTTGAAAAACAAGAGCTGCAATAAGGAATTTCTTGAGAGAAATAGATTCAAAGTGAAAAATGAGAATTTAAAGCATGTCTATTATAATTTGTTTATTCTGTATTTTCATTAAAATGATGGAAATGTAAATTTAACAGAAATCTCTTCCATAGAAATGGTCCCTTGGATTTTTAAGCATTACCTGGAAAGCCTTTAGTCTTTGAATCTATATACTTTTTATTTGCATTTTAAGCAAACAGTATATTATGACAGATGCCCTGATAAAATTTAATTCTACCTTTGAGAGCCTAACTTGATCTTACCTTGCCTACAGGCACACTAGTTTGACAGCACCAGAAGAAATTTTGAATATAAAACTCTTGAATATTTAAAGTATAAAAGGCTCATTTAATGGTATCCTAGTTTTAATACAGACTCTCAAAAATGATAGCAGAGAGAACCAGCATATGTAATAGCAGTCAGCAGGCTTCCTATAATATAAATCCAATCTTACACAAATGCAAACACACTATGCACCTGAAATTTTGATTCAATTTGAAGGAGAAAAACCTGTTTAAATAGATGTACCTGTGTCCATAGGGAATAGTGATTAAGACAGCAACAATTTAATTCAGAAAGGTGTCTATAACTGAATGTAATACAAAGTTGTTATTTTTAAATAAAACTGATTTTTGCCACATAAAGGAAATTAACTTCCACATAAAGGAAATTAAAAACTTAGTTTCAGATCAATAAAGGAAGATGTTAACAAATGTGAGCAAAGAAAAAAAAAGTTTTTCATTATTGCTAACATTAGCTCAGATTTAAATGTTTTATAAGTATTATATGTATTTTTATATGTGTTTTTAATATGTGTGTAGATATTTTCAGTCTCTGTTTTCATATGGCTGGACATGAACATTTGGACACGTTGTTTCTGTATTCACAATGTCCTAAGCCATCCCGTGGTGATGTGGGAAGACACTTCAGAATGGGCAAAATGCACTCACTTTGGACATTTTAAACCTACAAGGAAAAGCATCACTTTGGGGACTTAGGGAAGTGAAATTAAATATTATCAGTAATTAGCTTGGTGATCTTCAACACTAGTCCATTTTATACCTGTATTTACCTAATTGACCATGAAATCTTTTGTTGAATCCAGGCTTGACAGGAGGAGTACTGCTTTTAAACTGACTAAGATGAATGGATTTGTTGTGCCATTTGCTCCTCTGTTTTAATCCAGTGGTGCTGCTATCCAACTTTGACAGCTATTTCCAATCCATGTTTGTGTTTACATTACCCCTTTAGAAACAATTAGTTATTTAAATGCACTCAGTATTGTGTAACCTGTAAGATATAACTTTCTTCTGTAAAGCAGATGATAGTTGCTGCTCTGTGGAAGGCAGCATGCTTGTTTGGGGCTCTTTGGAATCTGTAGCTGAAGAGCAGTGGTATTTAATGACATGCATAGGATCCTACCTAGAAGGTAATAGATGTGGCTTTCCAAAGAGCAGAAGCCCCAGAAGGTACCGCAGTGCCTCTCAGCAGGAGGACGACCTATTCATACAAAAGGTCAGCTTGTCACGGAGGCCGACAGCACCAGCAACAGCGCAGCATGGCTGGGCTTGCAGAGCTGGCCTGGACATGGAGGATTCCTGAAAGTGATGGATGGCTTCTCCCCTGCTCACGCGCTCGGGGAGCTGCTGAACCATGGCCACGCAGCAGGCAGTTACTCCAGTTCAGTAAGCAAAAACAAAATGCAAATGCAAACCAAAATACTAGTTACAGCCACGTGGAAGGCAACAGGAAAGATACTTGTCTCCAGCTGGAGCAGTTCAGTGGGGAGGAAGAGGAGTGTGTTTGTGGCTGTCCTCGTACACCTTGGCTCCTTTGCCTCTTTAATTTTGATTAATAGAGGGTGCTGAAGATAAATTAGCATGAATAATATGTTTGGATAGATTTTTTTTTTTCATACTTTCTTGTTTGACTTCAGACACAAAAATATTTAATGACAAAAGCTGTGGCACAATACAGACGCCTGCAGAAAATTTAGAGACTAAATTCATTAAAGCAGAAAGGAGAAATTTACTACTGAGTCACAGTTCTTCAGAGCACAGAAGCACCTGCATAACACTGACTACTGAACCTTGGTCTCAGTGCTGCCCTAAGGCCCTGTAATTACATTTCATTTCTTAACGTTTTGCAGAACAAACTCCTTATTGTGCTTGTCTCTTTTTATTATTTTTTTTTTCTTTACTTTAATTTACTTTTTAATTCTGGGAAGCCACATCAGTTTTTGAAATTTTTCTCTGTAATGATCAACACTTTTTTATTTTTTTTTTCTGGCTGTCATAGATTTCTCTCTTAAAAAAACCCCATCCAATGTCTTAAGAAATCTATTCAGTATGAACAGTAAATGCTACAGGAAGGAGTACATTATTCAAAGTTAATTTTGCCTTTTTTTTTTTTTTCCTTTTGCATGTTTCATAGGTTGCTGGTGCAGATGCACTGGAGTTAAATTTATCATGTCCTCATGGTATGGGGGAGAGAGGCATGGGCCTGGCCTGTGGGCAGGTAGGACTATAACTGCAATCTCTTTCATGTCTCTTCAGCAATCCTGCAGTACCACATTGATAGTTACACCTCAGGGGGAAGACACAAGCAGCAGATTACTAGCTTGAGATTTTAGTTTGAATGTGTTTAAATATTTAGTGCTGAAAGAAAAAAAAAAAAGAAAAAAAAAAGCTGAGAATATACAAAATGCTTAGATTTGCTGAGAACAAAAATGCATTATGTATTTGACAAGGAACAAGATGAAAACAAATAACTTCCAAAGTACTTGGACAGAATTTGTTCGTTTCCATTTCAGTGCCCTGTAGATATCTGTTAGATCACATCCTGGTAACTACTGCATATACCAATAACGATTTTGAAGGACATGAGTTATATACACACACCATTTCACAGTTTTTGGCATCTGAGCCTAACTTATTTTAGAATCACGGAATATGGCGTGTATTCTGGTAGTGCCACCTACAGTTAATGTCTTCTCTTGTAAAAGCCTATCTTCTGTAACCTATAGATTTGATGATTTATACATTTTATAGTGGAATTACCTGTGACTGATGTCTCTGCTATGTAGAAATCTGATGCAGTTTATCAATACATCCCATGACTTCAGTTAGGAGAATGTGTGTTGTTTTGCCCATGAAAAGAAAATAAACACACACACAAGCTAATTCTCATACTAATATCCTTTTGAAGTTTTCTGGTTTTTGCATGTTTTGAAATTTGTTTTGGCTCTGAAACATGTCCAAATGTGGTGACCTTGGAAGTCTCTGAAAGATCTTGGTTCACAATCTACTAGGAGAGATTATCCTAGAGTTTGACCATCAAAGGTTCAGGAGTCTGAAGCCCTTTTGATTTCCCATCTTACTACATTTTACAGAGAGGGTGGGAGAGAAGAAAGATGCTGAATGGGAATCATAATGGCAATAAGAGCTGCAGCTGTTTCAGTGCAACTGTGGACACACTCCAGGTGTAGCTTTATCATAGTAATACCATCAGGCACTGGACATTTTATTATTTTCTGTGAACAAAATTATGTCAGTGTCTTCTGTGCCATAATTTATTTATTTATTTTTAATGAAAGTAATCTGTATGCTTTTCATGGCCAGTGGTTATTTACCAAAGTTATGATTAAAAATGGGAGAGAATTATAAAAACCCTCCAGGATCACACTAGCAAAATGGTAATATTTATTATTTTTTCCCCAAAACTACATTTAATAACAAAGAGCTATAGTAGCCATTTTTATAAGTTTATGAACCAATTTCCACCCTACTCTGTGCAGAGCATAACTCAGTAGTTTGGATTGTCCTCACCTGAGATGGCAACATGCTGTAGAATGGCGAGGTTTGGTCAGGGAGAGCACTGAAGGTTTCACAGAGGCTGAAACAGGCTCCTTTCAAGAATGCTTGCTTTTTTTTTTTTTTTTTCTTTTAAGCATATGTTATTTCCAGCTTTCACTGGTTGGAATAATATATGCATGTGAAGTTGCTTAGATGTGTAGTCAGTAGGGAGCTGTCTGGCTACATGAGTTTTTACATATCTTTCAGCTATTGTAAAATCAGAGAACCAAATGCAAAATCTGAGCACTCAGGGCTATCATGTGGATTTGTGACTCTCCTTGGAGGGGATAAGATCCATAAAGCAAGAAGAAGATTACATTATATATACATGTATGTTTGTATAATAATCAAATTTCTCTTTTCCCTATACGATATGAATATTCTTTTGAATGTTTAATATATACTACTCTTACTTAAATATATTCTAGTATTTTCTTAACTGTCTCAGCAAAATGAGAGCTCAGAAAAGGATCTACTACTTTAGACAAATAAATGAATAAAACAAACCATCAACAAACACATATTCCAACACACATTCTTCTAACTGGAGTTATAGGATGTATCGATAACCTCTGCATCAGATTTCTACACAGCAGAGAGACATCAGTCACAGATAATTCCAACCTAAACTATATAAATCATCAAATCTATAGGTTACAGAAGATAGGCTTTTACAAGAGAAGATGTTAGAGCGCCAGATCCTGAGTTTCATCCTCAGAGCTGGCTAAAATAAAATTATAATTACTTTAAATGTAGTTTATTGAAGCAAAGGGTGAGGCTAAATTTGATTGAGTGGCAGCACCTAGAGACACTATCATAAGACAGGAAAGTACTAGGAAGTATTTTGGCTCTACTCCTACTTTTACTACACACACACACACACACAAAGCTGAAATCAAATAGGTCATACAATAATGGTGTGGGGAAAAGAGGGCTCAGCTATGGTCTGGAAAAAAAATCACACTCGATATCTAGAAGTTAGGGCATGAGGCTTTGAGAGACAGCAGCTTTTCTGGTTGTACTGTGAAGCAGGTTTTCTTAAATCTTTTTGATAACATAATCCGCATCTTCATAGGAATTTTTTTTAAGGATTAGGTCCCTTTTCATGCCTAAGCACATTAAATCCTCAAGAAACTACAGAAATTGCAGAGATCAAAAATAATGTCAGAAAAAAAGTGTGTGTGTAATTTTACTATTTATAATGTCTAAAATGTTCCACCTTTTTTCTGTTGTTCAAATAAAATGAAAATGAAAGGTTAATTACACTGTCTACTTTTTCCTCCTCATTTCAATTCCTATGATGTGCCTAAGGGTAAGTTTAGAAATCTCGGAACATCAGATTTGTTTTTTCTCTATCCTGTTTTGTTATCTAGTCTGAAAGACTTCCACTGTTTTATACCCACTGTAAATTTTAAAAATTCCAGATATATCCAAATTATGTATATAAAGAATTGGTACAAAGCATGGCTGTTTGTTTTGTACTGAATTACAGTTCTCAGCTTTTATTTGATTTTAATTCCAAGTCATTAGTGCAGACACTCTGGCGCCCAAACAGCATAGCTAGCCAGAGGGTAATATTAAGAGGCATCTGTATTGCTGCCAATAAGTTACTTAAAGCTGGTTCTGTATAAAATGTCAATTATATTTAGTAATGCTGATTAATGATAATAAAGTTAAGGTTTGTATTCCTTCATAACAATCTGCAACTGTATAAAAGTTGGATATCATTACAAATTGTAATAGAATTTCCATCGTTAGGTTCAACAGCACTAATGCACTAATTGTCTTTGAATCAGTTAATGTAAGTGTACAAGACATTTAATAGTAAACACAAAAACAATGTGGTGAAGAGTAGATTATTAGAAAATGACAGTATCGCTTTCCCACTATAGTTCATTACTGTAGTAATTATAGAATAAAATTATGAAAATAATAAATCACTCAAACAGCTGAGATGGTAGCACTTACATTTCAATGTCTAACCTGTGGTGGTGTATTTGTGGTGCATGTTTTGTCTCTTCACTGGAAACCTTGCAAAGATTTTTTTTTTTTTTTTAATTTATCCTTCTAAAAAGTGGCATTAAATATTCAAAACCATTACTGTGATGTGAAATCAACAAATTTGAGTGTTTGACTTTCTGATTTTGGTCCAAATGTCAACAAGTCTCTTCAGCTGCTCTGATAAGTCTGAATAAATAGCTGAATTGAGGAAATAATCTGGGTTTCATTTTGCATTTCTGTTAAATTTTGTGTCATTCTTTCTTTTTCAGATGAAACCCCAGGTCTAGTAATTGCAATGTGCATATAGCTAGGAATCATTAGAATAAGATCGACTAGGATGAGTGATATCCAAATTCTTTAAAAGTATCAGCGAGTCTCCTTGGCCTAATGAGGAGTGAAAAACAGAGACAAGAAAAGAGCAGTCTACAGCTGATTGAAAGGTAGCAACAAAGATTCTGGAAGAGTGGCACAAAGAAGGAAAAATGTTTCTCTGTAGTGTCGGCTAATGCAGCAAGGAGCAGTGGCCACAAATTGCAGGATGAACATTTCAGATTGACCACTGGGGAAAAAAATCACCAAGAAGGAGATGCAGTGCAGAAACACGTTGTCTAGTAGGTCTGTGTGCTCCCTGTCTCTGGAGTTTTCAGCACTTGGGCAGGCAGAGCCATGGCCAACCTCAACTGGTTGCTATTGACAGTAGTTCCACTCAGAGTGGGAGCTTGGATGAGCTGCCCTCCAGAAATCCATTCAGACAAACGTTTCGGTGATTCTGTGGATTCGCTCTGCTCAGTTTCTATCCACACATACTGCATTGTTTGTGCCAGGGATAGGAAATGAGTAGTAGATAAAAGGAAGCAGAAGGGCTCATCTGTTCACTTGGGGGTGAGTTGATCAGTGTGCTAGGGACATCTCAAGTTGAAAGCACCACTTCAGTTAAATTTCTAGAGTACAGATGATGCTTCTATACTTTTTTTAAAACCAAATCTCTTATTCAAAGATCTCAGCCTAAGTGCAAGTGCAGAGAATCTTTATGCTATAAGCAAATATTTTAAAAGTTAATAATGTCCTGGCTTATAAATATTGCTCATTAATTAGTCATATCTTCTAACCTCCAAAATACAAACAAAATCTTTGCTTATCCTAGCATTAAGCTATAGGTTTGGGGGATTGTTTCCTTTTTTTAGTTTATATTGAAGGAGGCACGTATGTGTCTCTTGTGAGCACTGACATGCAGATCCTGGTGGTTTAACTATTCCGAATATATGTAAAATGAACTTGCTTTGTGGTTCTTCTTTTACCTTTATTTTCATTTTACTTAAACTGTACTTGCTACAGCCTCTGCTGCTGGCTGTGTTCATGTTTATTGCCTGCAATTAGGAGGCAAGTTTCATAACAGCCCATATTGCCACATTGAGAAGAAGAAAAATCTATCAAAAAGACAAAGAAAAACAAAAACCTAACGCAAAAGCCCTGGTTACTCTGAAAAGATGAGAACTGGCTGCATGGAACAATTAGATTTGCTCTGCTGTACCTTGGAAATAGGAAAGATGAGGCTGCTTTTTAATTGAAGTGCACAGCATAGCATGCTAATTCGCTGTAGCTCTGCCAGCAAGGAGCTTGAAGTATTTTAAATAAATGATGCCCCAAACAAAATTTGATTATATCTGTGTTCATGTGGCATTCTACTATCAGCCCACAATAATATGCTGGTTAAGTATAATTCATTGAGTCCTGCAGGCAGTATTAGTTTTCTCTCCTCTTTTGTATCAGTTATTGCAACAAATTAATGCAAAGTACAGCAAGGTGTTGTTACAATGTGCAATGGCAGCAATGGGAACATTGCCACCCAAATTCCAGTATAAGCCAGTGTAATCAAAGTGAGGTTTGTGTTGGTGTTCACAATGGGGTTTTGGGATTTTTATGTCTTGTTTTTCTGTTCCATTGGTCACTGTCATCCATTTTTGGCTGGGATCTTAAGAAGATAAGTCCTAGCTGATCTCACTGTCTTTTGTGTCTGTCGGTGCCCTGTATTGCTCTGGGATATGTTTCAACCAAATGTGCTGTTTCAGTCATGTTTCTCAGACTTGAAACTGTTTCAAAGATACTGAAATTCTGTAAGATTCATGAAACTAGGTGGCTGACTAGGGAAGAGATATTGCCTCCTGCCCAAGATGATGGATATGAACAGGAACCTTAACAGGACTTCTGAGGCTCAGGCAGACACAGGAAATTCAGCCACAAGGTGCAGATCACCAGAGACAAGGATTCTTTGGTTCAAGCAGTGATGATGAGTGATGCTGATGACTCTACAACTACCCAAAAGGAGGTTGGAGTGAAGAGGGGGACAGCCTCTTTTCCCTGGTGAAGTGTGACAGGACCAGAGGGAATGGATGCAAGCTGTGCCAGGGGGTAGGATAGGATGGATAGGCTGGATAGTAGGAAACATTTCTTCACTGAAGGGGTTATCAAACATTGGAATGGTCTGCTTGGGGCAGTGGTGGAGTCACCATCCCTGGCGGCATTTAAATATCACGTGGACCTGCTGCTTAGGGACCTGGTTTAGTGGTGAGCTTGCAGTGTTGGGTTGAAGGTTGGACTAGATGCTCTTGAAGGTCTCTTCCAACCAAAGACATTCTGTGATTCTGTTCTGTGTGTGCAGAGATGTGCTGCACTGAGCGCTGTTTTGCTGGCAGGCATTTGGGGTGTGCAGGGAGAAGGGATGCTGCTGACTGCCTCCAGCTCCTGCAAACATAGATTTAAGCACACTTTTTTACAGGCCGGGAGATGTGTTTTGTGGGCTTACGTTTCTGGCTTCCACACTGATCATGGCCAGATGTCATCATTTATGATAGTTCAGTTTTGTTGTTTTAACCTCATTGGATGATTTTTTTTCACCTTCCCTGTTTTCATATGTGTTTCTTCCCTTTATCTTTCCACTTTCTTCTTCTTTAAATGCCTCATACTGAGTTACTTTCAAAATAACAATTGACTCATGAGGTATTTCACTAGAAATCTGAGCAGAAAAAGCTTGCTGACTATATGGTCACTCCTGGGTTGGTGACATCACTCACCTTCCTGCAGTACCTGAGGATTTATTTCCCTTTCTGTGGCCCTCGGAGGATCCAGATTTGATTAACTGTCATTATTTAAATGGATTTCTTTCATGTATTTAGTTCCGTATGTTCTTTATGTGCTCATATATTCTGAGGTTTGTATCATGTAAAGGGAGACAATACTTAATAATGAGGTACAATCATAAATTGGTATTTTGTCTTTAAGAATTCGGGGTTCTAGACACTCATGAAGAAATGAATTAAGATGCAAAGTTTAAGGAATTCATCAGAACACTATTCTGTAATTTTATATTGCAATTTGACAACTTTTAATAGACAGTTATTGCTTTGAAGGATATTTCATTGAATTACAAAATGGAAAATAAAAAGGGTTTATAAATAGGACAGTAATGTTAACAGCACTACCAACTTGCTGAAAATCTAGTGACATGGTGTGGCTGTTAATAAGGTTTTAAAAACTGTTAAGTGTGATTACTTTTTATTTCTGTATGGAAAACATTCTCTACAGAATGGATTTTCTTAGAAAATGTAAAAGTGATTTTGATTTCTTGAAATTCATGAAGACATGAAAGCAAGTTGGGGATAACCTTATTTTCAGTCTCACTATGATGGAAGCATCTCAGCTGGAATTCACATTATGGATGACAGATGTCACAAAGAAGGTCAGTATGGCCAAAATATCAATTACCTGTCACTATTTAAAAAGGAAACAAAAAGATTTGGGGTGTTTTAATGACACTTCAGTAGCCTAACTATGGTGGAGTATGTAATGAGTGCTTCCCAGAAAGAAAGAAAACTGGATTAAAAAAAAAAATATGTATTTTAATGTACTGAGAAGCATTCAAAAAAGGGAAATGCAGAAAACTCGTGCAAGCATATTTTTGTGATCTACATGGTTAAATGTTTTGGTTAAATGTCCAGATCCTAGGGACTGTTTTGCCTTTAGATAATGTGTTTGCAGCATAAGGCATTGCAGTTATTCATACTGATGATATCTTGTAAACAGAATTTATTGGAAAGGAAATGATCAGCAACATCTATGTACAGGTAAAATAAAATATTCTAAGATTGTTCATCCGGGTGCACAATAAAAATTAACTACACGGTGCACGTTAGTAGCTTTTTCTTTCTATCATTTCAGTTTTATGCTGCCATTTGATAAAGTTAATTAACAGTGTCTTAATTAGTGTCTTCACTGCCTTTATGAGAATTTTCAGGACTATGCTCATACTCTTAAAATTTTGCCACACCTACTGAAGTTATTCAGTGTGCTGGAAGACTTGCTCTTTACAGTAGAACAAATCTGAATACAGGTCTGTATTAGTTTAAAACTGACCAGAAAATCCTTCTCAGAGCATAGGTTTTAAATTCCTTAGTTTGACAGTTTCAGCGGCTTATGATTTCCTCAATTATTTGGGATATTCTGCCTCTTTGTTATTTGAAAGGACTGAGACCTTGCCTACCTGACCACAAGAAAATGCTAATTGTAGCTTCAGCATTCATATTTGAGTTGTATGCTTCTCTTTAAAATATTCCATGTATGACGTAAACCTAGTCAAACCTTTCTGCCTTCTAGCAGGTAACCCCTGCATGAACTAAAGAGCTGAAATATTGTTTAATTATGCTGCATACAACTTTTTTACAGTGATATGAGAAACATTATTTTGGTTGGATAGAAACAGCCAAGATAAAATATTTTGTTCTGTCAGGAGTAAAAAGCATTTTTATTAGTCAACACTTTGCATATACTATTGCTGTTGATACATAAATCTTTCCAGTTAGTATCTCAAAGAATTTTATAGAATATAAATGTGCAGTTTCACATTTTTCACTCGGTATGTGTAGACCCAGTTGGTATCAGAACAAATAATTTACTAATTTACTGGCACTAATTTACTTTACCCTTTCAGGCCAACTATTATTAACCTTTATTCTGACAACCAATGAAAATAATGTTTGCATCTGACTCCTTTAACGCTGCATTAAAATCAATAGCTGTAAATAGTGATTGCTACAGTTTTAACTGACCTATCTCAATGAAATATAGTAATCTTTTCCTATCATATAAGATTATAACAATTTTTAAAAAGCCTTTTAGTTTGTTTTAAAAGAAGGTTTTCTAACAGCAGTGTTTCTTCTGGTTGCTTAGATTAACATTTGTAATTAAAAAAACAAAAAAAACCCAAAAAACAACAACAACAACAACAACAACAAAAAACAAACCAAAACAAAACCAAACAACAACAGCAACAACAACAACAACAAAATTTAAAACAAAACAAAACACCAAACAGACCAAAAAACAACTAAAAACCAAATCAATTTTGGATTAAGGAAGAATGTTCTGGTTCAACCACCTATGCAGAGAGAGGAGCTGTTTTAATTTTAATGCTTTTATGTGATTTGAAAAAGGAGTAATTGCAAGGTAGACTGAAAACAGACAGAAACCTTTCAAGTCTCAGTTGTACTTGGTTTTGACATCCCTCTTATCATTGCTCTAACTCCCCATACAAATCTGTTTTTCACTTTTGTCTACAAGTCAAGCAAAAATTCCCACCTTTTTTGACCTTGTCTTCAGGTTGGTTATCTTTTCAGTCATTACGTGCTACATTAGCAAGGAAGGGTTGTAGGAGTGCCATGGTCCTAATAAGGTAACCAAAGTGAGTTTCCCACACAGCACTTTGATAATTGTATTCTTGAATTTGGATACTGACCTATGTTAATATTGGCAGCTATTAGATGAGATATGTTAAAAAGCTTTGGAGTGGTTTTTTTGTTTATTTGGTGGTTTGTTTTTTTGGTTGGGTTTTTTTGCTTCTTTGTTTATTTGGGTTTTTTTTGTTTTGGTTTTTTTTTTTAAACATGCTCTTAATCATCATTCATTCATGCAGCTCCAGTAGTGTACCACAATAAGGAAAAGCTGAAACAACCTATTGTTCCCATTTTTGCATTTGGAATAAAGAGAGGTGATAATGGGCTATTTGTCTTAGGGTCCCAAGGTTCTAATTGTAAAGCTGGAAAAGGGAGAAATAGTGATTGTGATACCAAATGAGAATAAGAAAGGATAGAGAGATGGGGATCTGTTAAAACTGAATGTATTAAAATTCTGATTCTGCCAAAACCTTTTATGAGTCTTCTAAGGTTTATCTGGTTAAACACTGTTACATTTAAAGTTCCATATTTTTGTGTGCACCATAGTTTTGGGGTTTTTTTTCTAGTTTTTAAAAGTAGCCTAACTGAGGGGTAGAAATCACAGTAGTATCATAATCTTGTGTGTCTTTTCTCAATAACCTGCTGTTATCTCTCTTAGTATAGGCAGGGTCTCAGACCTTTGACTTCTCAGCTCAGCCATGAACAAAGACTGGACCTAATCCAGAGTGACTTGATTTTGTCCAGGGACATATTGGTATCACTGGATAAAAAGGAGAATTTCAATTAGGCTCCCCCAAGTGGAACTAGCAGTGACCAGTCTGAAAAGCAACTGATCAAATCATGACACCATGCTTGCAGCTTTATTTTAAAGTAATAAAGTCCTAGCATCTAAGAGTGTAGGTAGATAGCAGGGATTTTTTAGTTCCTATAATTTACCATACAAAGTTACAAACAGAACAAAAGACAAAATAAGCTGAATAAAGTCTCTAGGCTCTTTCTTAGATTTTTTACTTTGGAAAAAAAAAATATAAATTTGGAGTCATTACTCCCTATTTATTAAAAAAAAAAAAATTAAAACAAAATCATGGTCTTCAATTAGTAATGTTTTTGCCTGAGTGAAAAGACTGTAACAAAAAGAATTAATGTAGTCTGTAAATGCTAATGGGAATTTTCCAAGCTTCATTTGCAATGTTTTGTAAGCAAAAAATTTGTTTTCTCTGCTAGTACATGCTTAGTTATATAAGCCATATTATATCTCTTCAGTTTAAAAATATTACAGTTTTTGTTCAAATTGTGAAGAGAACACTTAATATGTGGAAATAACATACCTGTCTTAATTTACCCAGTAGACATTTGAAAAGATATTTTTAAAAGAATGTATGTTAGAGAGTGGAAAATAAGTATATCCTTGAATTAAACCAGTGACCAATAGTCACAGCACATATCGTTGCTATGGTAGTGTAGCTAAATGGTATATGGACATTGCTTAATTCTTCTCATATGAATCTTTGATCTTTTAGATCTTTAAAAAAACCCCAAAAAAACAAAAACAAACAAAAAACAAAACAAACAAACAAAAAACAACCACAAAAAAACCCCAAACCCCTACAACCTCTGTTCATATTGAAAACATCTCTTGTTTGAGAGTGCAAGTTAATTAATAAGAACTGAAGGCCTAAACTGGAATGAAATATTTTGATCCTCCCAAAACAATATATGAAATTATCCACTTATGGATGATTTTGAATTTTTATCCTAGACAGGATTTTCCTGAAGATGTCTAATGAGATTTTGAAGGGGTTTTTTGGTTGGTTGCTCGGTTGTTTTTTTTTTTTGTTTGTTTGTTTTTTTTTTTTTGCTAAACTAATTGAAAAGACTTTCTTTACCTTGGGTACACTTTTGGATTGTCAAAAGGCAATACAGTGTTGACTGAAAGAGAGTCCTGAATTCACATACTGTCATTATCTATGAAAGTTTATTTTTTGGTGTTGGTTTCACATCGCATCATATCATAGATTCTAGCCAGAAAGATATAAGCTGTTATTCAGCAGCTATGTTTTGGTGGGGTTGACCAGGCTGACCCAAAGCCTCTGAAGTCATTCAGTCATTTTTTTTTTTAATTTTTTTTTTTAATTTTTCCTAATATATATAGATAGCTTCACATACAACTGTGAAAACTGTTATTCCTGCCTTAGCTTAAACTGCCTCATTTCTTTCTTTTTGACAGCTGTGGTCAATAGATGTTGACCAAAAGCTGTCAAATTTCTTGAGAAATGAGGAAGCATTTTTAACTCTAGATGAGAAGTAGAGTTATTCGTCTTCTATCCTGGGAAATCTTTCCCTTAATTTGACAGGCTTTAAACAAATTCTTAGCTTTAATTAAGTTTGAAATGGGACAAATGCACAACCTAAACTGCCCCTTTCTAGATGTGAGAAGACAGTAAAATTAACCATGGGATTTAGAAATAGTGTCTTTTTGCTATAGTGACTGACTGCAAGTCTGTATTTAGGTACTGTGGAAATTTTGGATAGGTTTAGAGATAGACAGTTTTATTAAGGCAATGTTGGACATCTCATAGCAGGAAGGAAAAAAGACAGCTGTGGAACAGTTCAATAATAATATGGAAAAAAAATAAGTTGAGTGCTAAAGATACAAATTTGCAATGCATTAGGCTGAAATTCCTATACTTTTACTTTTCCCATCGTGTATAAAGGAATAGCAAAATATTAGCTCTTCACACATGGAAAAATATTTTTACTTTTTATTAAAAAAATTTTAATTTCCTAATGGATTTCTGGATCCATATTTGATCTGGAAAAGAAATATGACATAGACACATATAAAAAGCATTTAAACTAAGAGCGTACCAGGCTAACAAGTCCTTAGAACATCTGTGGGATCTCTGTAAAAGATGCAGATCCAGACCCACATGTTGAGCCGGTGGCATCTGAATCCTCATGGGCTCTGAAACAGCAGTTTGAGTGAGGATAGGTTTGACACTTCCATTGTAGACTACTGTTGAATGAAACAGTAAAATGAGAATACTACATGAATTAAATTTAAAAGCCAAATCTTGTGAGTTCTCCCTTTTAAAGTTTTTCTTAGGCTACATCATACAACACAAAAGTACTCCCTACTTTTCCCATAGCTATCCATACTATTTTGGATAATGCCTCTACTCTGTAGAATGAGGAAGTTAACTGTAGAACACTTTTTCATATTCAAAATTCCTCCGATGATAATAGATGTAAGGGGGCTACAAGATTTTTTTCTGAAGAGCCAGTGCAGAAAGAAAATCTGTTATCAGAAGAATATACTGATGAGGGAGTCTTGGTGCGACTTGCTTACTAACCATATATAAGAAATCCTATGTCAGCTTCATGTGTGTTAAATTAATAGAAAGACAAAGTAACTCCTTTGTAAATTAGTATCATTATTTAAAATTGCAAACAAAAATTGTTGACATAATGCATGATTTAGCCATGAAACTCATTGGCAAGAGATATATGTGAGAATAGTTTTGTGGCCATCAAAGACTTGAGGTTTATGTGGAAGATCAGACTTATAATTGCATTAAATAGAATAAAGTATTTAAATTTCTGAAACCATTGTTTAGATCATTGTAGTCAGTGGTGGATGAGATTAAGGACTTTACATGCAAGGTCCTAATAGATTTTGCAACATTCTCTGTGCCATCTAGAACTGTAATGGTAACTCCTGTAGTCCTATGTAAGGAAGCATCCACACATATGTAAAATGGGGATTCTGTCCGAAAAGAGTTATGTTGTAGACTTTCCACAACTGCAAAGGTCCTGTTGATAAGATCCCTGTTGGGGATCTTATCAATTAAAGGACAGGTGTAAAGAGGATGGGGAAGACTCTTTTCAGTGGTGCCCAGTGACAGGACAAGGGGCAACAGGCACATACTAGAATGGAGGAAGATTTATGTGAACACGAGGAAAAACTTATTTCCTGTGAGTGTGACGGAGCACTGGAACACGTTGCCCGGGGAAGTTGTGGAATTTCCTTCTCTGGAGATAGTCAAAACCCACCTGAACATTTCCCTGTGCAGCCTGCTCTATCTGAGTCTGCTTTGGCAGGGGGGTTAGACTAGATGATCTTCAGAGGTCAGACAGAACTACCACCATTACAGTAATTAGGGATGGACTGAAAATTGCATATTATGGTCCAATTTTTGCATCATTAGACAGCATCAGCTAATGTGCTCTACTGAGTGGTAACCTTCCTTATGAAATTCTAGAATAGGTTCATTTTTATGAGCATATATGTACATGCACTCACACATATCTGCTTCCCAAGGACTGTTTGCATAGTTAAGAAAAGAATGTTCATTACCCTAAGTAGTAGTAGTAGTGTTTCTATCTTTTACATTATTCAAATCCTCTGAAAAACTGATTAAATTCAAGTAATAAAATGATTTAATGTCAGTGTGGAAAGTATCTCATGGTTTAAGGTATTCTGAAGAATCAAGTGGTGTTTTCTGCCAGACAAACCTTTTTGCATCATTATGCAAATGACTGAGTGAAAACTGGGCACCAAAACAAGGCCAGTTTGAGGAGGTGCACCTCAGTCTGTCTGACTCTTCTCTCTCCATTTATTCAACAGTGTGATAGTACTTCCCTACCTCACAGAGGTGTTCTGAATACAGTATAAAGATTGTGCAGTAACAGGATAGTGTAGAAATGAGGAGCCTGCAAGAACACTGAAAATAAGTCATAGTAAAAATTTCCAGTATTTCCAAAAATCTACAGCAAATCTCTTTGTGATTTTGTTTCTTTCTATGAAACACGAGGAGAGGTGACCTATTCTATGCACAGCATTTTCACACTCCTTTTTAAATATGCAGGATGTATCTGCCTTGGGGGTGATAGGACACGGGATTAATTTCATTACCAATGCCAAATACAATCAGTAGACAACTTGCTGCTTTAATTTCTGAGGACTTATACTTATGGTTGTAGTGAAGCTTATCATGAGATCATTTAGAAAAAAAGGTGAATAGTTGTTTTTCCTCTAGTATATCTACCCATTGGCAATGAGTAGTTAGGATTAAAAGCTCCAACTAGCCCTAGGCTATAATGAATATTCAGGAAAAATGATTCTGTACTGCTGCTTAGGGAAGTAGAAACACAACCCCTGTAACATTCTAATCCCCTATGCCTTTGGAATAAACAAGCAATATTTGATTAAGAACAGGAAGACAGAAGACACACTGGTGTACATCTCATACCAAAAGAAATTTTGTATGGCATTACATTACCAACAGATTCCTGTAGCATGAATCAATATTATGTTTAGGGTGATGATAATTTCACCAGGCTTTTATTTAGATGGTGTTTGTTTAAAACGAACAAACAAACAAAAAACCTCACATGAACCAGCAGATAAATGAAGTGTGCTACCAATGGATATTACAGTCCATTGAAGCATGCGTTCATTCTTCTGGATTGACAGAACAGAGCAAAATTATGCCATACTCTCTGTAACAATCGCACTGTATCATCATTAACGAGAGAACCAACAAACCTAGTTATGTGTAATAGAAGATGATAATTCATAGCAGTGTGGTAGACTTTGAACCAAAAGCATTAAAATCCTGTACATTAACAGAATAATTAACAGTCCAACTGCTTTTACAGCCAATAACATTTTACATATCAAACTATTCAGAAAATGTTTCTTAATTATGCAGGTTTCATCAACCACTTTATCAATGATAAAAGCTACATGTACTTTCATAAAGTTGGATTGGGGTGAAAAAATATATTTATGGTGTACCAGCAGTGACAGATATTTTCTGTGATGTGATTTATGGGCCTCAAAATTCATTCTTTTACAAGTTATATGTTCATCCTTGAATGTTTTATAAACCAAATCTCTGCATCAGTAAATGCAATTTGTAAATTGGGGTCAATCTTTCAGAAATCCATGCAGATGGGAAACCCTGAATCAGCAAAACAAATTAGGTAAGATTAAACCTTTACATAGGCACTTTAAAATTAGGTTTTGGTACCAGTCTGCTCACCTTGTTAAATTTATACCTGAGTTTAAAATTTTACTGAATAGGATAGATTAATATGCTCAGAAATACTAAGTTTTGAACTTCATTTCATGATTATACATAGAAGTAAATTCTCTATTTCTTATCAATTAAATCTTTCTCAAAAGTTGTGTTCTTGTGTGGCCTCTGCAAATTATTCTCCTAAGGTAAACTTCTATGGAGAGGCTGTATACCATCCAGTGAACTTTGCCTGGATTATACAAATGTAGTTTGTTTCATATGAAAATTAGCTGTCCAGTGACATGAGTATCTTCTGGTTTCAACCATTTGATGACTTATTAAGCAATTTTCCAAGTCCTCAGTGCAAATATAGTGAGAAATTATGAATTTTATAAATGAATATATAACTTTTTCTTAATGATCTAAAGAAGAAAATGGGATATTACACATAAAAACAAGTGAGTATATTATTCCTTTTTCAGAATATGTTAGTTGTCTGTAGATCATAAAAGCTCTGTTATTCTCACGTAGTGAATTCATGACATATAAATCCCTCTGGCAGACGGGAAGCTCAGGCACGTAGTGGTTGTGGTCACCAAACACTTGCTATGTTACTACAGCAGGGAGACAGGGGACAGGCTCAGGTGGTTCCTGGCTGCTGCACCAGGAGGAATCTGAGCAAAAGGGGGCTGCAGGCATAGCAGAGGGAGGAAGCAGAGGAGGAGGAGGGTAGATAATCTGGATGCTCCAGTATATCTCCTCTGTAGGACTCAAACTGCAAAGGGAAGCAGCAAGATCTGTCATGTGTGTCTGTCTATTTTAGGGGTGGCACAAGGGTAAAGATTGTTTGTTTTGTTTTGTTTTGTTTTTAAGGCATCCAGCATTATCTTTCTATAATAGTTATTTAAGGAGCAAATGAATTAGAGAAGACATTATGGGGCGTGGGGGTGGAAATCAGCTTTAGAAATACTTGTTTCAATGCAAAATTGTCATTTAATGGAAATTGTATTTTTTTTTCATATATAAAATTCAACACCCAATTGCTATCATTTGACTGTCTCACTCTTCAACAAAGCACTGTGTTAACTTTTTTCATGTTTTCCATGTTTCCTCACTAATCATTCCTTGTTTTTCCTTGGAATATTAAATGAAGTAAAATCAAAGATTTCACCTCCTTCAGTTGAGTTTTCAAAGTATTTTGCTCTTAAGTTGCCTGTGGTTTTATTTGTACCAAGAATGAACAGGTTTCCAAGACTGATACAAGTGAGCCTTTCAAAAGGTGCTTTGTCTAAACATAAACATGTGTTGTGCAATCAGATATTTAAACTCTTTACTAGCTTGAGAAATTGGAGACCCTTCCATTCCATTCGCTGCATTAATCTTGGTGTGGGAGAAGCAGAACTGGTGGAAAATTAAGGTCTTTAATTACTTTTCTGGGAGACAAAAAAAGGCAAAATTGTTATTAAGAAAAAAAAAACTAGTTAAATTGTCTTAGACAGGGGAGAAATTGGGTTTATATGAATGAAAGGGATCTCCCAATATGTTATTCAATGTGGATTAATATAATGGTATTTTTTTAAAAGTATTACTGTGGGTTAGAGTAAGAATTTTTATGGAAGCACTATAAGCACAATGAATTCAGTGTAATGAGTTATGTGGTGTTGACATCCTGAACGATATTAGAAGGATTTCTAAGGAGAAGAATTAACATAAAAGATAGACAATTCATCTCTTCTAGAGAGTCTCTCATTTCTGCATTGGGTGTCAAAGAAATCAGAACAGAAATTAAAGTTAAAGATGCAGCTACTTTCACACTACCAGGGCAGTGTCCATGCATATTTCATGGCAGCTGCATGGGCGGGGAGTTCACCATTTTTGTTGGGGTGACATAGCTAAGTCTCAGGGTTTTACTGTTCATGTCAAGCACTGTGTACTTTCTAGGAACACAGCCTATGAAGTTTTTTTGTTTGTATTTAACCATGGGTGTAAAAATTAAAAAGAGCAAGGAGATACTTCCTATGTGTTCACTAGACTGACAACCTTGGTGTCCTCTGGATTGTGCTAAACTAAACTTATTTTGGCTGTCCCATTGTAAGTTACCATGTAGCAATGCAGCTCTTTTAGTTTTTACAATATCCAAATGAAAGAAAATTATTAATATATGACAGACCTAATTACCTGAGAGAGCGATAAATATTTAGTAAATGTAAATAATTGCTTTGGCATCAGTTAGCCTACCCACAGGTTATACTTGTACTAAATCTTGTAATAGCAACATTCAGTTTGATGCATCATTATTGCAAATTTCAAGGTATTTGTTGAAAAGCATTATCAATATCCAACAGAAGAAATAAACCCCAATGCATACCCTAAGAATTATATTGAGCAATAACCACTGTATGTGCCAGATGCAGATTGTTAGTTCCACTGAGCTGTTTTCAATGGAAAGGGTAGTTGATTACTGTCTACAGGAGACATGTTTCGTAAGCAAAGTAAATGCCTGGAATTCAGGAAGAGCCAACAGGAAGATTTAGATCTTTCATTTACACTATGGCCATCCCAAGTTATTCTCTGAAATCAGAGGAGAGTTCAGAACTGCTGAATTACATTCTGATAGCCCTGCAACCTCAACTCATCCTTCTGATCAAGGCATGATCAGCCAACGCTTTAGGTTCACAGTATTTAGAGGATACTGGTTATTTTCAATATCCCTTACATATAGTCAAGGAAAAGTAATTTTTAAAATAAATAGGTAAAGAAAGTCTCTGTCATCCAAAATGATATTTTTCCCTCTCTAGAAAGGGAGCATTTTGTGATATCTTTTTCTCCCAGGGTTAAAAAAAAAAAAAAAGAATTTTTCCTTTTTTTCATGAACTAACCTTTCTGTAATGGATTTACAGTTACTCAATGTGTCTGAAATAACTTAACTAATAAGATGAGGTTCAGTCCTGGTGTGTAATTTCACAAAATCACAGTGTAGCCACTTAGAGCAAAGTTTTCTATTTCCTTGATGTACCTTTTGTTCATATTACTTTTAATTATGTCCTATATTTATCTGACCTATTTGAACAGGATCCAGAGCTGGTACGGAACATCTGTCGCTGGGTTAGACAAGCTGTTCAGATTCCTTTCTTTGCCAAGCTGACCCCAAATGTCACTGATATTGTGAATATTGCGATGGCTGCACAGGAAGGTAACTGACTCCAGTGCACAAGCTGTGCAGATTTGCTAATTTGCTGGATGGGGCAAGATAGGGGAGTTGCTGGAATAAGAACAAATAACAACAGAAACTAATATGAAAATAGTTTATTTGGTGTATTTAGAATACGCACAGTGCTCAGAGGCTTCCTGATTTTGTCCATGCTTCTAAAAAGTATCAATGTATGAACTATACTAGACTGTTAACAATAAATCATATGTTTGTGTTGTGTTTGCATGCACCTGTTTTTGTCACATTTATACATTTACCATACCACTGTATGGTAAACATACCCCTATCCCTACATTTAGTAGTGAAATTGGCGTGCCTGAAAACAAAAATACACCACTCCAAGGTGTACATATTTGTTTTATTTTCCTTAGGGCTTAAAGTACAACATGGCAGGAAATTAAGTTTGCAAGTCAGAGTATTAATCTGTCACTTAGAACCATAATCATAATTTCTCTATTGCACTATTTCATCTTGCTCCTCACAAGCTTGGAGTAGGTCACCCCTGTGCTGGGGGATCTGCAGGTGTTGAACAACCACTGTAGCAGGTTCTGTCCCACACAGCTGAAGGACAGAGATCTGACTGTCAGCCCCAGTGTTTCCCATGTGCTCTCTTGCAGTTTATGCAGCCTGCCTTGAAGCTAGCTTTAGATTTATCAGCCCAGGATTGGGTTTAAGGACCCTTCTGCACATCTCCTTACAGTTTGTTGCTTTTTGTCTTCAACTGTTCATTTGAATTTCTACTTAATTCACAGTTTCACAGTTTTTCTGTTGTATTTTTCCTCCCTTGTTCTTATACACATGGTTTAACAAAAAGTGACTGACCTTTTATTTCACAGGTGGTGCAGATGGTGTTACAGCCACCAACACTGTGTCAGGACTGATGGGACTGAAAGCAGACAGCACACCTTGGCCAGCAGTTGGTGGAGGACTGAGGACCACATATGGTGGCATGTCAGGTAGGTGTTGCCCTTTTTAATGCATGGTACTTCCTTGGAGGCTTTCAGAACATCAGGAGGTCCTTGTAGTAGGCTAGAATATCATGTCTGCAGTCACACCAAGTCCTTAAGGCTCACTGCTGGTCAATGTTTCTAATAGTCATGACAGATGGAACAGATTAAGTGTGAAGGCTCTTGGGTTGCCCTTTCCTTAATGGTAAAGTGCTGCATCAGAATTCTGTGATAGGGTCACTGGAGAGGGAAGGAAATCTCTTCTCTTGTGACCCTCGCTTTTCCTCAAATTTTTCATTCTGTCACAATTGTCAGGCCCCACGTTAGACAGAGGCTAATGAAAGGGCATCACAAGGGGAAATATCAACAATCCAAATGCAGTGTATGTTTCATAGCCCAAACTCCAGCCTTCCTTCCTGCTTCCCACCCAGTGCACCTCTTCCAAGGAGGTTATTTCCTCCTCTTCCCACTGTGGTAAAAATTATATACTGTATTAGGCATATTTTTGTAGCCTATTCTTTGAGATATACAAGAATATCTTGTGTAGGCCATATTTCCAAGTCCTGCTTCACAGTTTAATTTTAAAAGCAGCAGCAAAAAAACTTGTACACCCCAGTTCATTGCCTATGTACACTAATGTATTAATCTATTGACCCTGTGCACTCTGTTGCTGTGACAACACGAACTTGGCCCTGCAAAGACAATACCGTGAGCTTCTTGACTTTACTGGTAGGGAGATTAGTCTCCTTGGTGATAGAGGTAGCAGTAAATATACATAACAAAAGTAACAGCATCCTCCTGATTGAGTCAAACACTATTTTTATCGGACCCAACTCCTACCTCACCCAAAGACAAGCAGAGGAGACCAGACAGGCAAAAAAAAAGCTTTATTTTATGTGACTGGTGTTTTTCTTAGAGAACTGTAAGAAATGTAGTAAAAGAGAACTTTTAAACAAAGTTTAATTCAGACCAGTGTATTCAGGAGAAAATTGCCTTATTGCCTTAGATAACTACATGGAATTTGGAATTTTTTTTGAGAATTCTGAAAAGTAACGAAGAGATTACAATCAGAAAAGAAATCATTATGCCTATTGCATAATGAGTATTTCACAGTGACAGTCCAATAAGATATTGTATTTTAATATTATGCAAAATGGAAGGAAGAGGAACAAGAAGAGAACAGCTACAGCCCATTTCAATTTCTCTAGTCTGCCATGTTGACAGGAAAAGAATAAAGGAGGTCACAGTGGGTGCTGTGCATTAAAAATTAATAAAAGAACTATTGCAGTAGTATTTTATATAAGTAACACCATTCACATTTTCTCATTTAAGTTGCAATTTCTGAATATTCCTTCCTACCATAAGTCTGTCTAATAAAATCTATAAAATGCCTGCATTATGAAAAGTGTGTCTTATGTCACAAATTTGAAACATGTATGTAGCGTAAATTACAGTGGCACCTGAATGCTCAGCTACAAGGGGGATGTGCTAGCACTTCTGTGGTTTATGAGTCTCTTATAAGTAGGACCTGAGGAAAAGTTCATTATTTTATTTATATATATGTGTGTAAGTATAAAAATGTACTTTTTTTTCGTGAAGTTTTACATGCATCAGAGGAGATAGAAAATGTCATTTTAGGATGCACTGTTACAAATCTGGTTATTTAAAAAATATGAAAAGCACTGGAAGTGCTGCCAATTTATTATGTTTTGAAAGAGTGTATTGTTACAGACAAATATATAAAGGTTTCTTGCTGATAATTGGCATCACTAGGTCCCAATCCCACAACTCATTGCGCAAAAGAAAGCCACAGAGCAAATAAAGTTAATAGGCTCTGCAACTCATTGCAATACGTCCTGCTCAGCGATCAGGGTATAGCAGTATACAAATTTGCTAAATCAGGAAAGCAATTTTAACTCAAGAGAGCTTGCATGCTTACAAGAAGACAAAATTGGAAGAGTGGGTTGTCTTGTCAGAGCAAGGGACAGAGTGGCCATACTTCTGAGGTCTGTCCCTGGCCATGCCAGGGCTGAGCTGCGTGGCCCGCAGCCAGACACTTGACCTTTCTGTGCTTTGTTTCTCCTGTCTGTGAAATGGCAGTAACCCCACCTACATGCCTAACGGCTTATTGGGAAGTGCTCTGTGGTTGTGGCATAAAATAGGCTCTTATTCTAAGGTATTGGGCTTCTCCTTTGATAAGCTTAAACTTCTATTTTATTATCTGATAGAATTACTAAGGTGTTGTTGTGTTGGTTTTTTATAATTCCTCTCAAGAAAGAATTAATTTTGTAAGTGAAATTCAGCACTTTGGGGAAGCAAAAGGTGGGGTCTATTCTGTGTGTTTTACCAAAGCATAGCTGGTTTATAGTGTTCTTTAGAGCACAAACCTAAAGCAGATACAGCACATAGCAAAGACGTGTCTTATTTTCTGGATTTTTTTTTTTCCAGCAAGTTCCACAGATTTTAGTTCTGTTCTGGACTAGAAATGATGCTCACTTGGTACAGAGGTACAGTAAATGCAGCAGGAGTCCCTGTCCCATGGGGTGCAGTGCTTGTGGTACCGTGTGACTGTGGGTGAGGTGAGAGCTGCCCCAGCCCTGCTGAGGTCTCCTCAGTCAGGTGTGTGCTGGTGAGGTATGAAACGTGCCTAGGCTCAAAGTTGGTGAATCCTCAGCATCACCCAGCCAGTGAGGAATTGCTCACTGTGGAGTATTTCTGGAGTGTTGGATTAAACTGGATTTTAGATCAGTCTGAGGTTGCTTACCTTCTTTTCCCTCTTCTGTACACATAAATCACAAGAAACTCTCCCTAACTCCAGTAACACTGCCTGCTACTATAGTAGACAGTTCCCCTGTCTGAAAGGGACATTTGCTTCAGAGAGTGAAAAGCAGAAGCTGCTGTGCTTAGGATCCACCAACAGCAGCATGAACACCTTTGATGTCACATAAAGAACCATGCTCAGTCCTCTGCTTAGAGAGCCCCATGACTCAATGGAAGGCTGCAGTATGTGAGAGGAGGAGGCCAGCAGACAGCTGGAGGTAAGCCACCACAGCTCAAAACATGAAAATCAGCACTTTGAACCCCCAAATAAGACTGCAGACCAGCCTCTGTCCCTGCTAGCTGAAGGGCCTGAAGGGAGGAAGGCACTGCATGGTGCCTGTGGCAGCTGTGGGGATGGGTGGGCTGGCAGCACAGCCAGGGAAGCTCTTCATCCCGTTGGCAGGGACTGGATCACATTGCAAGGAAGTTATTCTCTTTAAGAACAGCTGTTCTTCAGTGTTTTATCAATTCACTATGTCCAAACGTTCCTTAATACAGTGCACGTTGCCTTCTCCAGGTGAGCAGAACCTCACTTCTCTGAGTTTGATCAAAAGAGCAAATAATGAGAGTACATTAATGCCCTGACCTAGCAGCAGCATGACATTTTGACTTACAGTCTTCCTTGTCCTCCAGTGTTCAAAAATATGCACCTACATGGCCATGTACTGAAGAAATGTTTCCCATATATGACTTCTCCTTGGCCTCCTCCTCTCCTCTTCTCATCTGTTGCATGCAGAAGCATCTATGTGTAGGAGGATTGTCATTCATTTTTCCAGAAAAGAGAAAGATTGAAAACAGAATTTCTTTTCAATTCATTTTCAATTACTGAATGACAGGTAGTTTCATAACAGTTTGTCTAACACACGTAAAAATAATAATAAAAAAGTTCATTAACGTAATTGCCAGATCCTGAGATGTTTTGAGAACAGATTTATGTCCCTGGTTTTTAAAAAAAAAACTTTCAAAGAACGAGAGACTTAATGAGATTACTTTAAAACCCCCATTTAGATTTGAATTGTCACAATCAGTGTTTTCTTCCCAGCCAGTGCTCGGGCAGTGACCTTCCTGTTTTGATCTAATTTGATCAGATGAAAATTGCTAAACTGTAAGATGCATCGCTGTTTCTTCCTTCCTACCCTCGTGTTTGTTGGGTAGTTTTGACAGGGATGGAACCCAGTATCCCAGGTGGATGTTTGACCACTAGACTGTAGGATTAGTGTCTCTCTCCTCTCCACTTCCCTGCAAATATTGAATTATTAATACAAGGTGAAACAGCTCTCACAGGATACACACTCATACTAGCACAGCCTGCTGCCCTGCACATGAGCCTGACTTGGGAGAACCAGGTTTAAATCCAAGGTGTAAGCCTGAGTCCCAGCTGGGTCCCCTGGATTCCAAGTTTACCCTCAGATTATTGAGCATTGTGAAATCTTTCTGTTTTTTTTCTTCCCCTTTTACATCTATCCTGGTTCCAAAAACTGTTCACAGGGAAAAAAAAAATCAATTTCATTTTGACAAATTGTTGTTGTCTAAAGAAAATTATTTTCTAATTGTCACCATAGAGCCTCACCTGAGCCTAAGGGCTAAGGCAGCCCCCTGGATTTCTGTGGTCCCGTTACATGAGAGGACATTGCGCTTAGAGGATCCCAGTCCTCATCCTATTTTTACAAGTTTCCAGAAACTGCCCATTACCCAAAACCAGGAAGTGTTCTAATGAAGCCTTCAAAATACAGTCAAGAAAATACAAAAATTAAGGTATGGCTTCTAAAACTGTATAGTCATCGTATGTGCTTGTGTGATTAGAGACAGCTTGGTTTCCATTAAGGAGCTTTTAGAATTGATCCAGCAGTATTTCAGGTTTGATAATACAGAATGCGTGAGATTTTACCCTGAGTTCTTCCTGTGCATGTGCAATGCAGAGTAATTTGTTTCTTAAAAGGAAGCTAATGCCGGGGTTTTTTTATCCTCACAAATAATGGCCTCTGGCTCTGAAAGAGTTGTTTTACTTTGTACAAGTATAAATTATTTTGAAAATGCATATTTTATAGAAACTAGAGTAAGATGCCAGCTTTACCAGTGAATTGTTAATATACTGTCAGCAGCTCCATGCTTCCCCAAGATTTGTTTCCTTGAAATGTATTTCAATTTTTTAAAAAGTTTTTTCATGAGCTTTCATAGGGTGCTTCCATATTCCAGATGTGTTTTGTAAAACACATCACATTGCAGCACAATAGGATATCTGTTGCAGGCAAAATAGAGCAGAGCTTCTGTTTGAATTTCCATGTGTTTTTGTTCTTTTTCATCTGTTTGTTTCTTTTGTTTGTTTTTTTTTGTCTGGAAGCCAGATCCTTAGGGAATAAATTTACAAAACCATACACTGGACTTAGCAAGCAACTTAGGTTAAAAGCAGATCTCTCTATGGCACGCTCACTATGTTACCTTCTAATGCTTTGTTACAAAAATATTGCAGTATTTTAAAGTAGTAGTTCAAACACCCCATGTCTATGTGCTGTTAATGCTTTGTCCAGTTATTACATTCTGTAATATTTTGGAATTATTTGCACAAATGTATTGTACTGCATGCTTAAGTTCATATGTTTGTATGTTTTCCAGAACAAGAGAGTTTCTGAAAGTTGTGTGTTATAACTTCATAGATGACCATAAGGGATGTCAGAAGGAGTATACCTAGATAGTAGATTCAGTCATTAAATGTGGGAACATGTAATCATTGGAAACCAGCAGAGGCAGTTTTAATTTTAGTTACTTTTTAAGTAAGTTAGTGAAGCTATCTGGTTTTTTTACAAAAAAACCCCAACCAGTCAGACAGCAATGGTGACCTTTAAAGGAATGCTTTGCAGGTGTTACTTTGTGAAATTAAAATGTACACATTATATGAATAATTTATGGTATTAATAGAGGGATATATACTACTATGAAATGTATAAATTATATTGAAGGAGGAAAAGTTGAAGTTATAATAATAAGGGTTGCCTTCTAATTTTATGGCACATGATTAAAAAAATAAAAAAAAACCCAAGTTCATTCACTTTCCTATCACAGTTCTCTCAGGGATTGTGAAGTGTGGATTTTGGTCAATAAAAATGAATGAAAAGCTGCCCATCCCTGGAAACAAAACAAAATATATGTATGCATAGACACTTCTGTTTAGTATAAATATTTACTGAGAGTTAAAGACTATTTACATTAACATATATTTATAAAACAGTGTGGCTAGGAGTAAAAAACAAATATATGCCATAGTACAATTTTAATTTTGTTTTATTATTTCTGTTAAATATAGCTCAGCCATTTAAAGCCCTTATTTGCATATATATGTCAGGATTCACAAAGAGTCCCCTGTTTTCCATCGTGTCCTTGCAGCAGTCTGATTTCTCTTAGTGTTCTGCCGTCACTGGTCTGTGCAGGAGAGATCAGAGCCCTAATAATAGATTTTTGACAGGGAGCTCGCCTGCTACCTGCCCTACACAAATCCTCACTGTTCATGTTTGCTTCATGGCAACAAAGCAGACAGAAGGAAAATGCCAAGTGCTGAGTTTGAGGTACAGCCCTGCCATAGCTTGACATTTCAGCAGAATAGCAGTTTATGAGATGCATAATTTTTCATCTGGGACTCAGCTGCCATTTTCATAGAAGCTTGCAGCTCATCGACTGACTGGAAGTAGGGCAAAGGTTTACAGCATAGATCAAGGTCTACATCCTTCCCGTAGCTATTTAAAAATAAGTATTATTCTCTGCATAAGGTTGGAGAACTAAGCATATATTTTCCAGTTTTAATATTTTTTAGCCCATTTCTTTCTCACAAAGAAAATGCTTTACACTTTTAGCACAGATGCTGTTTGTAGTTGATTAAAAATGATCGTAATTGATTTAATTCACTAAAAGATTAAATGAGTCCTGGAAAAAGAACAAAGCATGAGTCTTTACATGCAGCTTTGTACAAAGCTGTGTTTTCTCCTCCTCTTACTTTGAAAATAGCTCATTCCAAGCTTGAAATGAATGAAAAGTCTTTACTCTTGAAGCATAATTGGTTTGTGTTTTATTATTGTTATAGATTAAATTTAAATTTTCACATTCATGCACCTATACTTAGGAAACAAATGCAGTGTAGGTACATGGAACTGAGTGTTTAATTTAGAGTTACACATCTCTGTGAGCTTCAGTAACAGTTCACCATGTCACAGCCTCATATAGAACAATGGTACAGTACATTGGATTAATTAAAGAAACCTTGCAGAGAACTGAATTCTCAGTATGTCAAGATTTCAATTTTATGTTAAATATTTTCTAAAGGCCAGACCCTTAAATCTCAGGGGCTGTACCAAGCAGTGAGCTGTGAATTTAACCATAGGCTAACTGCTAATGATAAGGAAAAGAGTCCAAGTTGAGGCAGCTGTAATACAGTCATTGGATTAGGCTATCAATCACTCAGTTCCCTGAGGAACAGGCAAAGACGACAAAACAGTGAAAAGGGAAATTAGGAAGGGAGGGCATGACTAGAATGAGATTCTTCACCAAATGTATCTGTTAGTTGGCTGAATCCCCCAAGCATCAGACAGAAATGTCCAGCATTGCTCTTAGACTAAAAGATGAGTATTTGTTCCAAACTCCTAGAAAACCATCAAATCATTGTTAACCGTTGCTGGTCTGTACAGGGTTTTAGAAATGCAGTCAGATATATTCTCCTGTTTTAATAGCCTGTAATTAGATTAAGATCTAAACTAGTGTTGTTGAACACTGTGGATTTATTGTTTACCTCAAAGCTCATACAGGATATGTCCAGTAGAAATAATTAATTTCCCTGATAAATGGAAGTTTTAATAAACAGTTAGCTTAAACTATCAAGTCTTACTGATGGCCACCAAAGACAAATGTCAAAAGGTGACTGAAACAAAATCATAAATTCTACTCAGACACAAAATGGTAAAAATAAGAGAGAATGACTGTGGCCTGGATTGCTGAAATATGGGTGAAAGAACCTGCAGTTTTAATCTGGGTGCAGGTAGATAAAATGGAAAATTGTTTCGTATAATTGTATGGATTAACATGATTAAGTAAAGAATGCTCTTACAGTTAGTGACTTGGAGACATAGTCTGATTAGAAAGAATGGAAATAGATAAAGTAAAAGAGGTATTAGAGCATTTTAAAGCAGGCTTGTAGAGCAAGTGCTTTTTTATTTAAGTATTTAAACTTAGCTACAGTAATGGGTAGAGGTAACTGTACCTCATGCTGGCCTGATGAGGAGGTGTAAATCAGTCAGGAACGGAAAATTTCTCCTTCCAGTAATATCAGCAAGATTTAAACCACTGGTGTTTTCTTTCTTAGCACAAATTAATTGTTTTTCCGCATCTGTCAGGTCTAGGGGAAAAGGTGTATCTTTCTCTTATGATCACCCTTTCCAATTTTAAGCAAACACAAAAAAAAAATCTCAGAATATTTTTGTGTCATGTTTTTCTAAGATTATCATGTTGAAAACTGATACATTTCCATAATAAAAAAAACTTACTACAATTAATTTTTGAGGTGACTTAAATATAACCACTTTAGTATCATATGAATTACTTATTTGAAAAATGCTTGTCATTGAAGTACTTTTCAGTTTATTCTAACACAGGAATTAAGATACTGATTTCAAGTAGACATTAATTAAAATAATAAAATTCAAGAAGAGCCTGGTGATGTTTACTGCTAGGTTTGTTTCCCATTAACTCAGCAGCTCTCCCAATCTGATCTTGCTCACCTTTCTCCTCAGATAATCACAATGAAGTGAAACTGTCTTTTGACTTCCAGGTATAGCTTGATCAAGGATTAGAGACTCTGTTGGCATGCAAGTATAACTCTCAAGTCTTTCATACAATTGAAAGGCTACTACTCACTACAAAAGTCTGTCTAAACTATGAGAACTGTGTGCCTCACAACATCCCCGTGACTGCTCAGTGCCTGGTTAGAAGGAACACTCTGTCTTGATGACCAGTCTCTGGCAATTGCAGAGGAAAGTCCTGACAAAGGAAATAGGGTCCAAATTCATGTGGTTATGTTTTACAAGCTCCCCGCTGTTGATTATTCATGACCCATAATTGTCTTCTACCCTGACTTATTATTCCATACCCTAATCAACGCTGGGTTTGTGATACAGGTGGTATTTCAGAGTGATCAATGAGGTAACCATCTTCTGTGGAAATTATAAACTGTACCTGTCACTCCCAGAGTAGAAGTTCTAATTGTAATCCCCCCCCCCCCAACAAACAAACAAAACCAAACAAACAAAAAGACAAACAAACAAGAATCTGACAGAGTTTGTAAATAATTCTGATTAACAATTGTATCAGCAGAGGTTAAAACCCCTGAGTACTGACCTGGTCAGTCTTAAGTATGTTGATTTTTCTCCATATCTTACTTTGCGTATCGATTTGCTGTAGTCACCAAGTGGTATATGCTGGTTGTAGAGTCCATCCGTGTTCAGCAGAGGACATATTCTCATCTTAACTGAAAAGATATTTTTACATTTATAAAAAAAAATCCTACATTTCACATCAAAATATGAGCTAACAAATAAATTGAAAATTTACTTCTTGTTTAACATTTGTTAAACATGGAGCTTTGTCCTGTTCATCCTCTCTGTGGGACAGCTGTGCTTGCAGGATAGGCCATTTGACTACTGTCTTCTGCTGTCAATTTGGGGATACTAACACTGTTGACATCACAGCCCAGTTCTGTGTTGCTTGCTAGCTCCTCCAACTGGATTACTAGCTTTGGTGGCCTCAATGGTTTAGGCATCTCTGTGAAGATTTTGGGGCTCCCACCATTCTCATTACCTACAAAACACTGGATTGATATGTTCTAGAAATGGATCAGAAAGTGGCTTGAAGAGAGGGTTTCACAGCTACATGAAGCTGTACTTGCTGGATTAACTGTGTTAATCCTGTTGCAGGATATTTAGACAATCAGATATGGGGGCTTAGGAAAAAAAAATAAAAAAAATATCCTTGGAACAACTTTCAACTCGGGTCATTGCTTTACAACCAGCAGCACCAAGGACATACTTAGGCAGTTATTGCTGCTGTCCTGCTTCCATGTAGGAGTAGCTTTTGAAAGTTTTACCACTGGTTAGCTGTGATTTATGATGAACTCACCAATCTTTATTCACCTAAATCCTGCTAACATTCTGTATTTTTTAGTATCCTACTTGAATGATGAATAAATCCTAATGCCAGCTTCACACATAAAATACAGAGCAGAAAATATAGCACATTTGTTTAACGGGGTAGATCCTGGGTTTGTATTTCACTGGGCATCACATCATCCCTGATGAGTTATTGCCAGAAGCATTCATAAAAGTATTTCACAACCATCAGAACACTTTTTTTACCTTTCAAGAGAATGCAACTAATATATAGTAGTCAGCAAAGGGATCTGCATTTTCTTGTGCCTTTTCATGCAAGCACACCATTGTATGGAATGAGCTATACAGATACCCAGCTCACACACACTGTATACAAACATCATGCAAAATCTTTTAGGAAATCTGCTGTAGTAATTTGATTTTCCAATTTATTATCAATTTGCAGTTTCTGCTTTGCCAGGTAATTGCCAATGTCTTCCCTATTAACGTGCACTGTATAACCGTCTTTACTAAGTCCTGTTTAAATCCCAAAAGACACTTACAGGAGGGATTGAGCCACCATTATTTGGGTTAAGTGAGAGCTGAATGAAAACTGTTGAGTACAGAATCCCATGGTTCCAGAATGAGAAATCCATTATGCAGCCATGGCAGATATATAGAGAGGGTGTTTTTAATGACATGAAATCTATCCATAAAATGTGTGGTACACTTGAATCGGTGCTGAGTTTAGGCTGGTGCTCCAAAGAACTTTGGTAAAGACTCAAAATGAGGAGAAGGCTCTGGGTTTTTTTGCAAGCAGAAGTACCAATGAAGACATGGTTAACTGTGTTAAGGTTGTGTCTGGCCATTTGTATGTTTCATGGCCCTGTTGAGTGACCTACTGTTTTTTAAAAGAATATGATTACTCCAGTCCACATTTTGGCTGGGCTAAGCTTATCTTACTTCCTGTCCATTATTGCTGTGCTTACACTGTTAATGCCATGTCAGCTGCCTGCCTAATGAATAGAGCAGCTTTGGCAGTATTTTCACCATTTTTTGGATATATGCCCACTCAAGAGATGCTTAGATTTTAATAGGGAGCGGTCAGAGAAATCTTGTCATTCTAGGCCCTGATAAATTCTGTGCATCAGGAGCACTTGCAGAGAAGGTATTGGCAGAAAAGGCTTTTGTGAATTGGTTGGTTTTTCTTATAAATTTGAACAGCTTCTTCAGAACTTATTGGAGGTGAGATTTGAAGAATTCAGACCTCCAAGGAGGATCTGGTGGCACCTTATTTTCCTTAAGAAATATTTTCAAAAAGCCTGCTACATGGTACAATCTGGTTTATTGGAATAATGAAGAGATTGCTTGCACCTTTGCTGTTCATGAAAACACATTAGAAGATCAGTCCTTGGCAGGTATCCAGAGAGGAGGTAGACCCTGCCAGAGGCAAGGGAGTCACCCCAAGTTTTAGTCCATCTTTTTGAGAGTAATTTTAGGAAGTTCCTTCCTGCATGGAGCTGGCACACAGATTTCTTTCCGATGTTTTTATTTTTCTTTTCTTTCAGGCTCACCATTTTACAGCACTGATAACATCCCCAGCTTACCGTTAAAAGTCAGGTAGTGTGGGGTCTAAGAGTCTTCAAAAATAAAATTGTCACTCTTACAATCTCTTTTCCTAACATGGGCTTCTTCTGGAGTGGTCTCCAATCTCCTTTGCTGTTTCTCTCTGTTTCTCATAAATAAGATGTGTTGGACCAAAGGTTTGCTGGGCAAAGAAGGCAGACAGTAATGCTGCTCTCTTACGCTGCCTGCCTTGCCTTTCTGAGTTGACATTCCTAGCAGGACACCTGTGTCTGAGAGCCCTTCCCAAAGAGGCCAAGGACTTGCTAAGACACAGCTGGTGATACGCAATTGCTGTCTGGGATCACATGGGCAGCTGCGAGCTGTCGTGCTAACCACGTACAGCTAAGGATTATCCCACTGAACTTCAGGCACTTCACTAGGAGACTGTTAGGTTTGTACCACATCAATATAGGGAGAAGGGCATTCTCAGAGGTGGGTTCATTTCTCACTCCATTGCCTTCATCAGAAATTTGAGGTTAGGATATTTCTGATCTAGGTACCTCTGTCAAATGCATCAGATAGTGTGTGCCTACATTTTGTGATGAAGTTCTGTTGGCTAGGCAAGTAAATGATTCCATTTTTTCCTGGTGCTGGTTAGACTTCTTTTTTTGAGAACACAGATGTATCTTATTTGAGCCCAGTCCATTTTCTAACCTGAAATCACCAGAGAAAGTGGTATTTGTGTACTTGACATTAAAATATCTTCCAATCAGTTAATGTAAAGCATCTGCTGTTTTCCTGTATTTTAATAAGCCCTAATAGCAGCATTGCAATCCCCTGATGCTGTTTCTCATATTCTTGTTACAGTAGGTATATACCACACATTTTCTGGTTTAAAAAGCTCAAAACAAATATCAGCAATTTAATCTCGGTGTTAGAAAAAGGATCACAGCAGCTGCTATAGTATTTTGTATTTAAGCTAGTTTTTTGTAAAGATTTGTGACATGCTCCCTGGGAGCTAAATATTGACAAGCATGCTCTGGCAAGCAAGATCAAGCTTGGTGAGTTAACACAGCTCTAGTCACTGCATTGACAATGTAACCCAAGTCCGAAAACTATTATCCTACACCATTTATTTTGGCTTTATGGGTAATACTGCCCACTTCAATTAGGGATTACAGTATTTTTAATACTGTAACCGTGGATTCATATTTGATTTAGGACCACAATACATGCAAAGTTGCTTTTACATCTGTGTTTGATGACAGATTCAGAAATGTATTGTGTATAGAATCACAAATGACACCATAAAACCTTCACGACTTCATACTTTCAAAATACATGTAAACACTGAGCAGTTAAAAAAAAAAACCCACATCTTTTATACTGTAGAACACACTACGTCCTAAAACTGTGACTCTGTGAAAGCTGTTGAACAAAAGTGTAGCTTGGACATGTGCTCATTATGGGATATAATTTAGGAGATTAATTTTTATTTGTATTGTAAGTAAAAGAAAAATCCACTATTTTTTTTTTTTCTAATTGTAAGTGCACCATGTTTATAATGCTTGCAGTTTACTTTTTGAATTTCTGAATAAAGAACTTAAGCCTATTTGGGCTTCTAGTAAATTTGGCATATACACTAAATTGATTACCAGATGCATTGTGCAACATATGGCATTGTACAGTCTTTGTGTGCTTCATAGTATTTTCTTAAATTACCAGCATTTGTTTTGATTCCAAAAATGCACTTGTCTCGGCTCTCTAGCGCTTTGGACTTAAATGCTGGCTTTTCAGTGCTGAACAGATGTGTTAGAGTTTCACAGGGAACATTTATGCTTTTGTGAGTCTTCCTCTTTGAGCTTTCCATACACAGTATTATGTCAGCGATAGCTCATGCAAATGGGATCTCTTCGTTTTCATATGTACATTGCTTAAAATAACCTTCAGAATTTATAATAATTCTGCACGACCAAGAAGAACGAGGAAGAAACCTAGTTTTGCCCAAAGATACTGCCCCCAGAGCAAATCAGTTCTTTCAGATACGTTTTATTTTAGATTAGAGAAAAACAGGAGGGAAGGAGAATGTAATTCCTTTATGGCTGACAGCAGCAGTCAACAACAGTCCTGTGTGCTTCTGTGAACAGCCATATTCCAGTGCCTGAGACAGAATGGTTTGAAAGGCCAGAAAAATTAATCCATGAATGTACAGAATCAGGTGCCCAGGACATTAGTATGTAATTACTTCTAAGAGGAGACTGCCTAAGTTGATTTACAAAGCATACTTCTGAAAAGGTACCCTTTAAATTACAGAATCACAGACTGAAATTACCAACAGGTGAAATTACCAGCAGTTTTAGAGAAAAGGGCAATATGGCACCTTGGGACAAGGGGCAGGGATTTGTGACCAGGAGGGCAGACTGCTACCTCTTCTGCTCGGGTGGAATCGCTCTCTTCACACACAGATTTCCAGGCTTCGCCTCGCCCCCTTTCTCTTCTGTCAGATAAAAATGTTATATCTTTATAGAGAATTTGGATATCCTTTCCTAAAAGGCACTGCATAAGTGTCAAATATTGCTGGTATGTGTTTAGCAGCAGCAGTGTCTGTTCTGATCAGTATTTTAAAATCAACAAACACTTTGTGGGCCCCTAGATTTCTGTAAATGGGCTTTTACTTTACTGACTGAAGACAAGTGAATGAAGTTTAGAAGTTGCGTTGCTCCCGCTTTTCTTTAGTGGAAGCCAAAGGGATGAGTAAGTACATAAATTAAGTCCCTTACCCTCTGAGCCGCCCTCATTGGATAGCAATTAAAGTGATCTGAGGAAGAAATACACTAAATTCTCTCACACCCTCTTATGTTGCTCTGAATACGTCAAACAAATGAGTATTAATGCTGTTATTTTTTTATTAATGCAGAAGGCAGAGTTATAATACAGATGTACAATTTCATCTTGATATCAGCATTGAGTTGTGTGACTGGTCACAAGCAGGACCAATATAACCCTGTTTTATTTGCCAACTCTTGATAATACATCCAAATCTTGTAAAGGCCTCCACAAGTAAGGTTTGCACTTCCTTTATACCACAGATGGTTTACACATCATGGACATGCTATTATTTTGCTTTCCATTAAACCATTATCTCTTCAGCTTACTCTACACTCTCAGCTGAAGAAATGGCATGAAACTTCCTGTAATTGTGAAGGTTATTAAAAAGAACGAACAGAAAAAGCCTTTATTTAAAATTGTCATCCAGGCACAGACAAGGTCTCAGCTAAAGCCATGGTGTCAACTTGCTGTTGGAGTGGGGGGGGTCCTTTTCTTTTGTGGAAAACTTGAGCATTGCCATCTAAATTTCATTAGAAAAAGTAATGAAGTGTAAGGAAGTAAATATTTAGAAATTTACATACCTAGTTATAAAGCCATAATTACAAGAAAGTGTTCTTGTGTAACAAGCTCTGCACATCTGTCATAAAGTGTTTTAATGTCTACAGTAGTTACTGGCAGAATATTTCCATTATTACTATCCTGTGAGCAACTGCCATTCTTGAAACTGATTGATGTTTAGGAATAAAGGACTTTTATTACATGTTGCCAACTTTTGAGGACCAATCTTATAACCTACGGTGCCTTCAAAGGAGTGATGATACCTCCTCTTTCTGGAACTAATCACATCTGAAGAAAGTGAAAGGGTGAAAACATTATTTTTTTTCTGGAGAACTTTCATTGTGTTGTACACTATTCTGCTACAAAATGATTACAGTGTTTTATCTGCCAAAGGTGACACTGGGGGAAGATAACTTTACAGGAAGAGAGATGTTTGAATATAGGCAACTAGCACTGTGCAGTGGCTTGGCTCAAGGCAGTGAATTTATTTGTGCATTGATGAAACTGTGGGCTCCATTTTTCATTGTCTGGGTGCAAAACAGTCTTCTGACAGGGTATGTTGGTTGTAAAGTCTTTGATAACATTTCATTAGTTTAATTTTGTGGGTTTGTGCTCTGTCCAGACCAGCACACAGATCTGCAATTTCAGGGGAAAAAAAAAAAAGTACAAGAAAAAGAAAAGAGAACCCCCCGCCAAGTGTTTATCTTCTTAAGGCCACACTGTCTTGCTAGGGCCTAGGCAATCTCTAATCACACTTTGAGAGTTTTTCAAAGGAGGAAAGCTGTAAGAAAACATTGCAGTCAAGTTAGTGGTAAATATTGCTCGCAGGGGAGTCATAGTTTGTAGAGGTTTTGTGCATATTTTGTGCAATATTTAGATTTCTTCATCCTAATCCTGCCTCTGTTCCTTAGAGACTGATCTATAAAGGCATAGTGCCCTCCATCTCCAGCGGAAACTACCAGAGACTGTAAGCTTCTTGTGCTTTCCTCCTAAAATAAGGCAGAGAAAGAAACTGATGCAAGTTTAACACTGGCACATAATGTAGTGTTAGAGCTCAGCCTGCAAAAACCAGTTTGGATGCTGACACTAATCTAAATGCACCAACATGAAGCTCCCAGTGACTATATTTGTCATTTAGAGACCACCTAAAGTAGGAAGCTTCTGCTCCAAAGATCCTTCAGATTCTGTATTAAAATAAATAAGGCATGTTTGGGGAGATGAAAAATCCTCCCAAGAAACTATTTTCATCAGGATAGAGCATGAACCCAGCTGTTCTCTCCTAACTCATAATCTGATCACCAGATTATAAATGGTCCTGCAAAAATCACATCTGTTCCAGCCGTCAGTATGAACAGCTCTAGTTTTTGCTCTTGTTCACTGAGTCTCTGTCTGCCCAGATCTGTTTGTGTCAAACCCGAAAATTGCAAAGTGAAATTGTCAAAATCCCCCATACTCTCCTTCTTTTCCCAACCCTACCTTGGTAGCAGCAGCTTGCTTTCCAAATACCTGAACAGACTCTGGTATGGCCCTTCTTCTTTCCAAATGGTTATACAGCCCACCAGCTTACAGACAAATGCAGATCCCCATAAACAGACATGGTAGGTAGTTCCCATTTATTGCTGGGAGAAGAAGAAGTGGTAAATAACTTCCTACTCGTCCTATGGCAAGCCGATGAGTAGGGCTGTGTGCTTCAACTACCTTAAGTATAGCTATCAGTTCTCCTACTCTTGGTTGTGTGAGTCTTGAGAAATGGGAAGTGTTGAAATAAATGGCTATGATACACATAATGTTGAAATAAACATTTATTTTAACACATTGTATGTGATGAGCCATTTATTTTAACACTTTTCACTTGAAGTGTTGAAATAACAGGTTTCATCAGGGGACGTGTCATCCACTGTTTTATGTATATGTGAATATGGAAATATATCTACTGAGTGTGCCTGTATATATATACTCACACAGATTATATGGATATGTAATAATAATATGGTAGATGTGTGTGTAGAAACACACACTATTGCACAGGCAAATAAAGTGTTTTTTCTGAAATGGAGTAATTTCTTTCACAAAAATTTTGTGTCCATGCCATTGTATTTTTAATATATTTTATGTATCTATAAATAGATCTAAATATATCCGTACATAAAAATGTATATGGCTACATAGTAGAAACTGGATGAGATAGATAAAATAGAGAGATAGGCAAAATAAAATAGATAAACCTCAAAATAGAATAAGAATGGTCCTGAGTTATGTAAAGGGAGAAGGCAATACTTTATTTTGGCTTGCTAGATACCTGGATCTGGTTTCTTTAGTTTGCTGTGTTTCCATAAGCTCTGCTTCCCTGTCTGTAATGGACTTCTTGGACAAGTGCTTATTAAAAAGTACAAGGTATACTTCAGGGTTGTAAATAACCTGACAAGTTGTTGTACTGCATTTTTCAGTAATGCTCTTATTTTAAAATATGCTGTAGGAGCCTCAGTGCTCTGCTCAGCAGTCGCCACACTTCCCATTGTGTCCTTAGATATACCAAATTGCCTTAGTTCAGTTAAAATTATATATGCACTAAAGACATATTTGCACATCCAACTTTCTGACACCAAGGTCATGTTGACCATGGTAGGTGGAGTTGTTAAGGAGGTTAAAACCAGCCTAAAGGTAGCGCTGCCTCAGAGGCCAGGCTGCCTTTGAACAAATCTGTAAGCTTCTGGGTAGACAGCCACAAACATTTCTACTAGACTTTGAGTTAAACGCACCTGTCTCTGCACTGAAATAAATGGCCAGCCAGACCTGCTGTGTGTTAAAGTGAAGCACTTGCATCTTTCTGGGGAGGGGAAGGATTGCCTGGCAGAATTTGGCAGGAAATAATTTGTCCCTCTGTGGTGGCTTATCTGGTAACTGTGGGCAATTTCTTAGATGGGCTGTCCCTTGGATTTTATGCTGAACAAATTCACATGGTTTTTTACTTGGTTTATATTGGGAGCACATCTCAGTTATTAGCACTACTTTTATTATTTTGTCATTACTGTTGTGTTGTTATTTCTTTTATTTTATTATCACTACCACTCTCTTGTTAAAAGGCAAGCTTTGTCCTGGCCTAGTGAGGACAGCAGTGCAAAAAGTGACAGATCTACTTCTGCAGCATACTGTGCTGCTCCTCAGCACCAAACCAGGTGATTCAGACTTTTAAGTCAAGATGGGGGGCAATAATGAAGCAGTCAGGAAAAAGAAAGGGCTTTCTGAGCCAACCAAAGAACATGTAAAGCACAGTGTGAGACAATTTCCAGCTTCAAATCAAACCAAAGTAGAAAGCGTGAATGAAATTAAATAATGAATATCTGATATATTGCAACACAAAATGCTTTGCTAGGTTTCATGCAGATCACCAGAAGTATTGATTTTTTTGTGGATCTGTAGTTTTCAGTGAGAGAATGGCTTTGTTAGAAAATGTTTAACCAGCTCTTGCAGCAATCACAAAACAATTTGTATCTGTTCTCTTGAGTTTTCCTACTGAAGTTCGATATGACTGAAAATTCCTTCAGGTCTTCTTAGAGAAATAATATTTTCAGATAAGAAAAATTTACTTTTTCCCTTTCTCTAATTTTAACCTTTTTAATTTAGAGAAGTCTCTGATGACAGCTAAACATTTATTGAATGAGAACTCTGCTGCTTTTATGAACTTTCAGCTGAAAGAGCATAAATAATCATTAGTATCAATTAAAAATGTTAAAAATAAATCTTAAAAAGCCACTGATTTTTCAGTGTGTTTATGAAAGTTCTACTATTTTCTTTCATTTGGGTGCATTTTTTTTCCAAAAGAAACATTAAAAAAAAGCAAGATTATTAATTTTTTCCAGTCACAGGTTGGACTCAAACCTGGAGGTATCCCAAATAGAATCAAATGAGAAATAAGCTCTGAAATAAAAAGGAGGAAATAATTATCAGAGAAAATATTAACACAGCATTGGTTTATCAAGCCATAAATGTCATAGTCACAATATGCTAACAAAAATGAGTAGAAAGCAGACAGTCATTATGGTTTCAAGAGGAAGCAATGCCAGAGTGAGATAGAAATTGTTTCAAATCTGCAGAATCTTTAACTTTATTCTGAAGTCATGGGGTAAAGTCCTGACTTCACTGTAGTCAGTAGAGCCTTTGCTGTTGATTTGGTAGTGTTGGTGCGTCATACTTCACAAATGATCAATAAAATGAAACATTAGGTAGCCATTGCTTTGAAGACATAGGCTAACTGTTCCAGAGACATCCCATAAAATCAATGTTCCCTCAAATGCTTTGTTTGGTAAATGAATAATTAAAAGTTTTGGTTGGAAATATCCAGAGCCTGAGTAAATAATCCATTATTATTAGTGATCTTGGCAAATGGCTATTAGTGTGTGAGTAGTAATGGACTGAAGGACTGAGCAGGCTGTGAAATAGATAGGCAGCAGTGAAGAGTCTTTGAATACTGAGAAGTGTTGGACTGTGCACCACTAAAGCTGTGGCAATGTCCATCTTGAAGTTGCTCTTTGTGCACTTCCTATGTTTTGTTTGTGCGCTGAATATTGCATGTCCCATTTGGGGACCTCATAACAGCTGTGGATAGTCTTTCTAAACATGTCTGTTCATTGGGTTTTCTTCTGCATATAAATGCATTCTCTGGCCATTTTGAAGGATGTGCCTGCTACACTGTTTCATTAAACTGCCACGTTATCGGGTAATTGTTTAAACATAATGCCATAGCACTATCAAAAGGAAAGGTGAACTAATGGCATTTGCAAATGTCAGGGATTATCTTAACACTTTTATTATAGTTTATAAAAAGTAGGTTCAGGGCATTCCATGGCAATTATTTCCACAGAAATTGGTTATTTAAATAAATTGCTAATTATCTGGATATGACAGTATCGAAAACCCTGCTAATGAGTTATTTGATAAGTGTAGCTTATGGTGGCCACCTACAGGTGGGAGAGAGAAAGGACATATAGAATAATTGCAGTCACAAGGAATGCAGTGCAGATGAATTGTGTATAACCTGCACATTTCCCTGGACTCTATGCAAATGTAAATTATATATATCTATATCTAAAGTACTTTACTGACCAGTACTAGGTAGCATGCACATTATGCAGAAAGTGTCTTAAGAAAGAATCACGTTCTCTGTGTTTTTTTCCTAATCCTAAAACTTTCTTATCTAGTTACTTCCTGCTGCATTGGATTGATCAATGCCTGAGCTTCCCCAGACCAACTCCTTATATAATACTTTTTCACACAAGTCTGCTATATGCTGTCATTGGCTTCTGTCATTAGCTTTATTAATTTTAACAATCAGGGATATAACAACATCAGCTGTTTTCCGAGAATGTATTTACAGAGGGAGGGAGGGTGGAGTTGCTTAGATTTTTGGTGTTTTGTTTTTCTTTTAGCAGCACAGGCTTTATCAGTAATCTATTAATCAAAAATAATGTATCAGATAATTTTTCTTTGTGATATTTAGGCTCTGTGGTTTAAATCTGATATTAAATTTGTAAAGAAGAACTGCAGTGTAATATAATATAATGCAAATTAAAAATTAATTTTACTTTACAATGCAGAGAACAGGGAGAATTATGACCCAAATTCATTTTTATTCCATCTAGTTACCATAGATACAAAAATTTGCTTTTAAGTCATCTACTAACCAAAGGTATGAGAGTTTGCTTTCCTTTTAAATCTGTTTCTTTAGCTGATAGGCAGTTTGATAAGGACCATTCAAACTGTTTCAAGGTTCAGCCTCACTATTATCAGTCTGTATTGATTCACCTCAGTTCTATTGACTGTTTTTTAATGGATTTGGATCATTTTTATCTAACAGCCCATTTAGACCTGCTGCAAATATGTGTTAGACTTTAAACTACCATGTTGTTGCAAGTGAGAATGTAGCCCAATGTATACTCATATATACTCAATATATGAATTCTCAAGACTTGTGAGTTTTTTTCCCCATTGGTGGATCACTAGAGTTAAGAAGATCTGAGCTGTTTCTTCTAGGAACTTCCAAAGCTACTGAGTCACTTGAAGCTTAATGCCAGGCTTCTCCTTGAAGAAGGGATTAAGTTTGCCTCTAAAGACTCAATCTAGTGAATATTTTTTGGTGCTTGACATGATTGAGTCCTCTGGGGAATTTAAGGACTTATGAAGTCTTAATAAAACACGTGTCCTCTGGCATTGGTAAGGGTTTTTTTACTTCCTAAGGAAAAGTAAACAATCAAACAAATAAGTATGGGTTATGACAAATTCTCATGAGTTTGTCATCAGTGTGTTATCTTCAGAGGACAAGGGCAACTCTGCACTGAGCAGGCAGAGGTATTTGATTGACATATGTTCTTCTTCTTCTTCATGTTGTATTTTGCCTATTGGATTCTTCATGTTATATTTTGCCTATTGGATTTCCTTGAGTGCAGTTCCTGTCAGTCATAAAAAAATCTGACTTAATCAAAAAATAATTTAAAAAACCCCAAACCCAAAACAAAACAAAAACACAAAACAGGATGGGAGGGTGGGGAAGGCAGGGAAAAAAAAAAATAAACATTGTTTGTATTAAGGCAAGAAAAAGGTCAGGAACTTCTGCATAAAATAATTATGTAAGTGTTTCAATCTTTATATAATAGAAAATATTTGTTCCTTAATTAATGAAAGAATTGAAGGAGCAGTTTTCAACATAGAGTAGCATGTAATCTCCACCAGATATTCTGTCTGTCTTTCATTTTCAAATCTCGTTCCCCTGCTTGAGGTATGGATAAATGGACTTTGTTTATTAAATCTCATTATTTTACAGCAAGGTAAATGATAGCCCCATCTAGCATCTGGTAGCAGCTGTAATGCTACTATCAAGAGAGTAAGATATCAGCAGTTTCCCAACTTACTGGTGCTTAGCTAGTAGAATTACAGGTCCCAACATGTCAAAGAATGTGGTAGATGCTTACTTTTTAGCATGTGAGCTGTCTTTCAAAGGTACTTGGACCTCAGTGTCTATAATACCAATGGATTTATCAGAAAACATTCTGAAAATTCCCACTTCCACTTACAGCTCTTTTAAAATTTGGCATTAAATCTTTATTTTAACCTTTAAAAACAACTTCTCCACAAATTTCTATAATGGAATTCATAACCTTCCTGTGGTAGCTATATGAAAATTCAAGTAAGGACACTCTAGGTCAAATTCAGTGCTCATTAACTTTTCTCTTTTTTAATCATTTGCCATTTGTGGATGGTTTGGTTTTGTTTTGTTTTTAATAGCTTGGCATCACTATTGTTTGTATGCTTTCTTATTTTTGGCTTTAATCTGGAAGGTTGTTTCACCATGTCATTAGGCAATAGAATGTATCACAAGTAAATCACGTTGTATTCCAGACCACCAGCTTTTATTTCAGAAGGGGAAGCTTCTGAACTGGTGATAAAGAAATGTAAGAGAGAATGGCTGTGCCTTCTAATGTGCTTGTTCTGTGTTCTGTAGACTAGAGAAAAAAATGCTGGGATGACACCTCAGTCAATCCCCTGATTGTCATTAGAGCCATTTATTTACTCTCATCAGAACCACTCCTGAAATATTTTTAAATTAATTTGGGTGAATTATAGATGAATGGAATACTTTCACGATCATACCAATTTATCACTAATTTACTAATCACCAAATGTAAGTAATAACTCATATTATGACTATCAAGTGCAGCTAATACTAAAAAGTACCTACGTTCCATAATAAATTCTAAGTCTTATTGCCATCTCTGACAGGCCTCCTCAAATCATATGCTGAATTTCTTTGGGCTGAATGAAGGCCTTTCTGATTACCTATTGTGCTGAAACCTTAAGTAAACTGTCATTTGCTCCTTTTCCTCTACTGACCATTGTACAGAGACAGTTGTTTAGTGAGAAGGTGGCTAATTTAATCAGACTAAAGAATGGAACAATTATATTCTGGAAATATTTTCTTGCAGAACTCTGTGCTACAAGATATAATTAAGGTCAAGGGTCTATAAGGCTTAAAAACTGATTGAATGAAAACTCTCAGAGTTACACTGGGGTTAAAAGAATATGAACCATCATACCTCAAGGCAGATGTCAGGTTTTTACTCATGCAGATTAGGAGGAAATTTCCTTCTAGACACATGATTTTTGAGTTACCAGCATCTGTATTCTTTCACCCTTCTTAAAAAATAACTGCCTCATCCCAGTCAGGTTCTGGAGCGGCTGTGACACTACCTGAAAGCAATATACAAAGTCTGATGGTTACCTGTGGCCTCAATTTCCAACACTGAGTATTTGAAGAATTTTATGAACTCGTGCTTTTTATGAGATTATTTTCAGTGGTTTTGGCTGTGTAGTGTATGTCTTCACATGTGTGCTCTCCAAAAGACTTTTTATATAAATCTGTGAGAGCAGACAGCATGGTTCTGTCTTTTTGTCTCAAGCCTTTCTCTAGGACTGAACTGTCAGTTCTGTCATATTTTTTCTTTAGAAACTAGCAGTCACCTCTTTCAGAGAATCATTCCGTTCCTTTCAAATGCTTTACAATCAGTCTTGCTCAAATGATGACAAAAAGTCATTACTGTCCTGTGGAAAGTTCCTGTTCAGCTCCAGCTCCTTTCTATAATCTGTTCTGGTGAGATCTTAGATTCTTTAAGGTGGTTTTGGTGAGTTTTCTGAATTTTTCTACTTTCCACCAAGACATACTGATAGTACCTCTTGGGTTAAGCTGTCCTAAAAAATGAAAAGCTTATATGCTGAAAAAATAAGTAAAAGTTTATACATGAAAAAAATGATATCTCTATGCGTCTCTGTTAAACTATCAAGAAGTATTTGTGTAAAGCCTCTGAGCAGTCCTGATCCCTAACATGGGCATGGAAGAACATCCAGTGTGTCTTGATGGCAGGTGGAAGAGTCTGTCTGATTAGATAGTGAGTCTTCTGTTTTTTGCTCAGGTGCAGAGATCAGCTATTGGAGAGGGAGGAGGTATTATATTAAGTATATAATGAGAAGTTTTCTATCCTAAGATGGCAGAAGTGATTGCCCAAGAAGATAATTTTGTGCTGAATCCAGAGTGGGTGTCAATAGAGACTGCTTAGCTGAGCTTTTGGGTGTGAATGTGTTTAATACTGATGGGCCAAGTCCTCCTGTGAATTCAGTGTTGTCTGTCAGGGTTACAGCGAGGGGCAGTGGTATGTTGCAAAAGGCAGTGTGAGCTGAAGGCAGAGTAATGTTAATAATTAATTCAAATAAAATTTCAGTTTCCTGTAATGGCAAATTATCTTGAAAAAAAGAGCTCTCTGACAAAGTATCAGTGCAGCTCTCCTGTTCTTAGCAAGGCATGGCAGGTTTTGTGACCTGAACTTGTGTGGGATCATTCTCCTCATTGACCCTTCCAGCTAGACTGGGGAGGTTTTAGCTGATGCACAAGCAGAGGCTCCTCCTAGAGAGCAGAATCTTAAGCCAACAGTAGGTCTTTTGTGGAGACCAGTAAAACTCTGCTGAGAGGAAGCACTGATGATTTTCTTCCCTCCTTCTCCTTCTCTTGCAGAAGGTCAAAGCTTTAAAGGTTATAAAAATACCCATGGAGGGTGTTCAGAAGTATTTCATGTCATGCATGGTGTTTCCCCAAGTTACCCAATACAGTACCAAAAAAACCAATTAAAAAAAAATACTATCACTTGCATAGGTTGACAACTAGCCAGTTCCTCTGGGAGCAGCGTGTCACTCCCTTACAATACAGTATTGTTGTCCAATAATAACGTAAAATTATCCTAAATGTTCTCTAAATTAAGTAGAAATTTTAAGAATACAGGAGCTATCTCAAGAAATCCCAAGTAGCTTAAAAAATAAGTAACTGAAAGTGTCTGTGCTGTCCATCATGTAATGAGCAGCATCTGTATGAATATTTCAAGTATTTGCATACCACCAATAGGATGTAGGCAAAGCAGATGCATTGTAGATACAGTGCATTGAGACTTTAATCATAGTTCCTTGAACTGTAGCAGGGAGTTGTCCGACTCAACCTCTATATGCCATTTGAAAATGCAAGCTCCAGTCTCAGAGATAAAACCATAAATTAATATTCTTTTGAGCTTCTGACTATTGTGTTAGTAGTTAAAGAGAGCTTGCTTAAAGGATTATCTGAATCTACAAACATCCAAAGGGAAAACATATTAAATAATATATGAAATGTCAAGTGCAGTGCAGTGGTGCTTTTAAACAATTTTTGGTCAGACATAAATGAATGAGATATTCCTTCTTACTTGGTCAACATCTATGTTCAAAGAATCAACCTGATTCTTTATGTAGACAGATAGATCTCTTTGTCTACAGCATACTGTATGGTAAGGTATTGCTTTCTGTCTCAGACATAGTTAGTCTTTGTTTTGGGCATCAGCTAAAATGTTCAAGGCAGCTTTGAAATGTTCATCCAAATATTTCTGCAATTTTATTTCAGCCAAATTCATAATACTTCGCAAGTATTGATATCACTTGAAACCCACTCAATGTCAATTCATAAACTAATAAAACCTCTGCATCTCAGAGTTAGGTGTTAGTTCCTGATGATCCTACCATGAGGGATGTTCAGATTACATCTTGGTGTGTTCTGACATTGCTAACAAAATGTTCTGTTTTTCTGCAGGAAATGCTATTAGACCCATTGCCCTACGCGCAGTGTCTGCCATCGCCCGTGCTCTCCCAGGATTTCCCATCTTAGCAACCGGAGGCATCGATTCTGCTGAAAGTGGGCTCCAGTTTCTGCACAGTGGGGCTTCTGTTTTACAGGTACTTTTTCTTTCTATAAAACATTTAAATTAAAATAACTGTCATTAAAACCAAAATGTTTCTTCCTTTCAAATATTAGGATAGTGGGTGTTTATACCACTGAAAGGAATCTTCATTGGTTTAGCTTCATGCTTCTTGCTATGAGACATTCATTTCAGGTGCAGGGGCGGAGGTGTTGTCAAATGAAGACTTTGGATGACCCATTACCAAACTGGGAAGAGGCTAGCCATGAGTATATTACCACTTTTTTTTTTCTCTGACATATAGAATCTAAACATCTCTGCTTTGTTATGCAAACAAGATTGACAGAGTTAAGTTAGGGTTATCTGGTCTTCTCCCTTCACCCCCCATTTTTCTGTCTTTTGCAAAGTGCTTTTTCAAGGGGAGGGGGATTTCAAAGAGCACTACTTTGGTCCCGCTGGGAGCCATTTCAAAGTAACTCTTGCTTATCTCATCATCTATGTCACTTAAGCATGTTTAATGGGAAAGGCAATGCAGAGCTGTACCGCCTGCATATGGGGCTGGCATTGCAGCTGAATGCAATGGAGTGAGGTGTCAGACTGTGTACAGCAGTATAGTAGTAGCTATTTACATTGCCTGATGGGTCGTCTTGAGGTCCTGGCCAGACTGGCATGGTTATTTAGTCCCTGTCATGGAAGGAAACCTTGATGGCCTGTTATTATGGCAGCAGGCAGTTGGCTGGAAATCATCCCCTTACCTGCTCTACTAGGCATGTCAGGGCACTATTGCAGCATATATGTCATAATGGCTGCTAAGAAGCAGGTGGTGGTTATGTTATATTATTCCATTATAAATTGTTACATTCTGGTGGATACTCATCCCTTTCATCTGTAGTTCCCATCATAGACAATAGCAGCTGTGGAACCTGTGGATATCAGCTTTGTGTCACTCCATGGGATGACTGGAGTGGTTTAATTCCCACAATTGACCTTGACTTTAAAATTAGATTCAGTGTGACTGTCCTTTCTGCACAGCTATGGTGACCGCTGAGATTAGTCATTTGTTTGCTATGTTTTGGAATTAAAAAAAAAGCCAACTCAATAGTTTGGTTTGGTTGGTGTTTTTAATGCATAGTTAGAATCTCTGGGAGCTGGAGTAGAAGGCTACTGCTTTTTTATAGACTTGCTATATTCTTTGGATTTATTAATAGCATTTCCTTTTTTTTTTAGTTTATATTAGGGTGCTTCAAACTCTTCCCATGGGCAGACAAAAGATCTATCTTTCTTATACAGTGGTCTGAGAGCTCTTCCATATAAATACTAAGTAACTATAAATACTAAATAACGGGACAAATTACAGAGTAGCATTTATCTACAAAAAAGTAGAACTGGCAAGGGAATGTTTTTAGTGCTACAGATACATTTCATTTGTTATTTTTAATAGAGCTGCTGTTTTGATGGCTTTGTCTGTAACAGCTGAACTACACAGAATGGAATGATTTTCTGTTCTACCGCTTCTGTATCTGTTTCTGGATGACTAAAAATGCAGGGGGTTTATGTCACTTATGCCTTTTTTCCTTTATCTAGACTGTGTACCTGATTTTTTTTATTATTTTGTTGTTGTTGTTGGTTTGCCCCAATGGTAATGGGAAATTATGAAATATCATTTAATGCAGACTTCCCAGTCAGTGCTCAAGAGAAAGAATACTGGATTTACAAAACATTACTTATTGCTTTCTTTTCAGTAATAATCAAATTCTCTGGAACTGGCTTGCAGAAATTACTTGGATCTATACTGGTCTTCTGCCCTTTAGAGAACAATTTATCTTTTCAACACATTTATCCCAGAAATGGTGAAAAAACTCTTTTCTTATCCTTAGGTCTCACCAGTTTAACTTTTCTCTAGAACTGATTTTAAACTCCTCTGAATCAAACCTATCCTCAGTTTGAGTGGCTTATTTGTGTTTCACTAAAGTAGGGAAGTAATTTAAACTAATCTGAGATCAATGGATTCTAAAGCTGCTGTGTAGGTAAGAGTCTGAACTAGTTTCATTACATTTATTTAAAAATAAGCCTTTAGTAAACTTCATGCAAGATTGTGAGCACAGGCCTTAAGTCTTTCCCTCATCTTGGGAAAGGCAAATGGAAGGGGGAGGAAACAATGTCTATAGATTGTCTCTGTAGACAATAAATACCCTTTACCAGGACTAGACTGAAAGTTTTATTTGCTGCTCAGGCAAGATACACTATAATAAAGGATGACAGCCTCATTTTCATAGGTCATCTTTGGAACCTAATTAAGATTATGAGAATCATTGTCATTTCTTTCCTTCTTAACAAGGTCGTATGAATAGCCAGCTCATACACTTTTCCCTTAATCCCAATGTCTCTCACATGTTCTTGGTATCAGTTGCCCAAGTTGTTCCTTCAACAGTCAAAACCTCTGTTGCTTATCATAACAGCTTTGAAAGTTCACTTCTGCTTTCTCAGTGCCAAAATACAAAGTCAGTCCAGAATTTGGAGATCACATCAGATAAAGTGATCTGTTGAACAATTCAGTAATGTTAAAATTCACTACAGAGCAAGTAGGTAGATTCTGGGACTGTACTTAGGGAATTACATGTGTCCCATAGCCTTATCTTAAGTATCTGCTTTGGATAATGTTGGAGCTGGTACTGAATGGTACCTGGACTGACACAATACAGCACATTTTGTGATCTTACGTCACCTTTTCAAAACCACAAGGACAACTTAAAATTGATCCAAAGGCAGAAAGCAAGATATTGGGCTTCAGCAGTACTGGAGTGAGCTCTCAGCTCTGCTGTGCTGAATGAGTGGCCTCAAAACTCGAGAGTGGGCACTGCCACTGCCGTCCCCGCCTTGTTACACAGAATAGCACATGAATGATTCCTTGTGAGCAGTATTTTAAAAGGGTGGGTATGTCAGTTCATCCAGCCTTAAACATGACCTGATACCACTAAGCAGAGCAGGTTGTATTGCTCTATCCATGGAGCCCAGCTAGAGAGCCTGGGAGAGCAGCACTTGCTTGGCCATTGGGCTTCCCTTCATTTTGTCTAGATAAGAGTCCTGTGTCTTTTCTGCCATGAGAGGGTGACATTCATGGGCTAAGATAATGTAAAGGCTCTGTGTGAGTTGATTTAATTGCAATGTGGCAATTCTCTTAGAGAAGAGGTTTATGAATAATAAATGTACCTCTGTTAAAAGCAAGATCAGCTTCATCTCTGCAGCTATTTCACCTACAATCAGTTCTCCATTATTTTTCCAATTGCTTTTATTTTTAAAACATGGGGATTTATTTTCCATTTACAAAACTATCATACACAGGAATGCAAGTCAGGTGCTAAGCCATATTTCGTTATATGCTACAAACACTTCAAGTGGCATTAAGCAAGTATATTAGAGAATGGTTTGGGGAGAGAGTTTGAGTCTTCATTGTGTTCTATCCCCTCCTTCAGAAGATGGAGGACAACATCTTAGTGTCATTACTGGCAAAAAGTTAATGTGTAAGAAAGTTTTGAGCATTTATAGAAAACACACTGGATCACTGTAGTCAGTAGTAGCTGGGGTTAAAATTTTATATGTCAATTTAATAGAGCATTCTTCCACTTCATGGCAGAAGCTGTTGCAAAAAGACTGCACTTTTTTTTTTTTAATATTTCATTAAAAATGATGAAACATTTCAATCATTCTTCAGCTGATTCTGTAGCACTATACTTTTTGGTAACGTACTCAAATCCATCAATACCTTTTCAGTACAGGCATAAAATAAAAATAAAATAATAAAATAAACAAACAACTTTATTTATGGAGATAATCCTGCACTCACTGCATACCATAAGCTCCAGAACTGTCTAGCTGCATCTTTCTGAGGTACCTTTCATTACTACAGGCTTCCAGTGAGGCTGAAATATTTTTCTTTTTTTTTTTTTTTTGGGGGGTGGGGGGGTTAAGCTTTTTTTGAAGACTCAGTTTATTAA
>JANIJG010008523.1:121062-172007 GCA_024611175.1 Megaceryle torquata
TCTTGTTTATTTTACACTGGCTTTTTTGTGGTTTTTTTTTTTTTTTTTTTTTTTTTTTTGTTGGGGGGGGTGGTTTGTTTAAGCTTTTTTTAAAGACTCAGTTTATCAAAATACAATGTATATCAGATTTTTTTTTTTTCATCTGTTGCATCATGTATGTGATTTACCATGTCACATTGATGGTCTGTTACATTTTTGTAAGGTTTTGAAAGAGACATACATTTTTAAAAGTCATCTTGCTGTAGGAAATTAAAAATGGAGATCATTACAGAAAATTCCAGTGGAAAGAGAAAATGCATTATGGAAAAAGCAATAAAAGCGTAAAAATATTAAAGTAAAAATCACTTCACAGTAGCCTGTATGATTGAATTGTAGATCAATATTGTGTAGTTAATGCATTAGCAGTAGAGCATTAATTTGCAATTACCGCAGGTGATCTGATCCTCTGTGTTCTGTCCATTGACATAAATGACCTTTTGTTGAAAGAGATTCTGTAGTCATTATTTCTAGCAGATATAAAAAAAAAAGTAGAACAAAGGGGTACTTTCTGAAATATATTTGTTTCATGGTAGAGTCTCTTAACATTATATTCTGGTCTGGAATACTTTTGTTCATCTGGAATGTTGGTCATTAATGTGTAAAAAATATTTGTTCCTTTTCAAACAAATTTCATAGAACTGTAGAAATTTCTTTTCTTACAAAGTATGGAGGTCACAAATGTCCCCTGTTGCTCTACTATGGATGTCTGTAAGGCTCTCTACACAGCAACATTTTTAAAAGCCACCATCCATATAATGCTGCTTCCCAGCAGGGCAGCCTGTAGCTTTGCCCTGAGACCTGTTTCAGACCCACCTTTACTCATCTCCATCTCCCAATTGCCCTGGACAGGTTGTAGTACCTTGTGGTCCTGTTCCTACAGGCACTGTGCTCTTATCCTCACTATGTCATATTCAGCCCATGCACACCTACTGCCCCTGGACCTTGCATTATGACCCTGCTCATCTGTCAGGCAATGCAATAAGGTGGAGTATACCCCATCTCAGAGGCAGAGCTGCCATGATGCTGGATCTGCCCAGTACCCTTCTCTCTGCCTGGTTTACTTGTGTATGGGGCCTCAGGGGTATAAGGAAGAACAAAACCATCCTGGAAGTGTGACAGCCTATGATAGGAAAGGAATAGTGATGATCTTTGTCTCTGCAAGATAAAATCTTCATCCAATACAGAACACAGTTGTTCTTATGAGACTAATTGTGGGTTTTGTAATGTTTTCAAGGAGCATTCTTATTGGTACCTCTTTGGAGCCAAAGTCTCAAGGGATTCAGGACAGTTTGATTATTATTTTTTTCTTCATCAGGCTCTTTACTGAAGCATTTAGCTGAGGGATTATTATAACAGCAGGACAGCCCTTTGTGTGTGAATAAACAAGCTTTTCCCATCACAAAACAGTGGGACTTGAACTATGAGAGAGCATTGTTATTTTACTTGTGCAAATGTGAAATCTTGCAAGGAACCCTTCTACATGGTATAAAATGCCCTGGGTGTCAGAAAACAAAAGCAAAGCTCTGAAAATATCATCACTGAAATAACAGGGCAAAAAAAACCCCAAAATCAAAACATATCATAAACATTATTACATCTTAATGTTTAGATTCTAGCATTTTCTCCACCCCAGTGTCAAAAAAAAACCCAACACAACTGCAAAACCCCATGTAGTAAATGTATGCTGTAATAAATTATTGGTTTGTGGGTTTTTTTGGTTTTGTGTTTTTTTGGTGTTGTTATTTTTTGTTTTGTGGGGTTTTGTTTGTTTGTTTGTTTTTTACATTACACTGCCTGATTTCTCTGGGTTTTTTTATGGCTACAGACCTGTAGAGAGCTGGTTCTCAACACACTTATTCAATGTCCTTTTATGCCTGTCTTGGTGTTTGTTCAAGTCATTGTAGACACTTGTACTTGGGTTAAGTGGGGACTAGATGAGGCCAAAAAATTCTCATCCAGGAATTATTATTTATGCCATTTAATGGCATGGACAGTGAAAAGCTAAAAGGCATTGAAATCATGGGAACGATGGAGCAGGGCCTGTGTTTTCCAGTTATCCAGGATAAATTTATACTGACGATACTTGGAAAAAAAATACTTTGTCTTGCAATGAGTAGCAGTGAACATGAATGCAGAGGAAGGCCTCAATCTTTTCTTGACTGTAATCTCAGCTTTGTGTGAGGAGGATGAAGTTTGGTGAGTGGCTACAGGTTGTAAGCAACCACAGGGTGCCTTTGGTGTGGCAGAGCAAGGGTGGGATTCTCCTGCCTAGACTCACCAAGTCTCCACTCTTCCTCTGTCCCCAGCCTGTCTTTGCACTAGCATAAGGGGAACAGAGGCTGAAGGCTTTGCTTTCTGCCAGTCAGAGAATCTTCCATGTGTGGATAAGCCTGAGAATAGGCACAGTTTGGCACTAGCTGGTCACTGTGAAATCTCCGATGTGGGCTTGGGTAGCAGAACAAAACCTTGCTGTACAAATCTGTCCATGATACAGAGAAGTTAAAATGTTGGAGCTAATTCTCTTGCCAGTTAAACTGATGAGTGAACAATAGTTTGCTGGATGCAAGCCACCAAAATGATACAAGATTTAAGATATGACTTTTTACATCTATCAACAATTTTAAGGAAGTAAAAAACAAATAGAAATAAATGAAGGCAAGACAACTTTTCATATGTAATTTCTTTGATTCAGATAAATGTAGTCTGATATAGAAATAGAAGTTTTAACCTGTGTTCCCAAAGAAACTCAGTATGTGTTTACATGTCCTTTTGAGTATCCTCAGTCACATTTGAGCTTTGTGGTAATTTTCATTTAAATTTGCCAGAAGGTAGAAAGTACTTTGCTATAACAAGTTTCAAGAAAACAAAAAGGTTGGGCAGAGGAACGAACATACCTGCATTCCCTCACTGTGAGTGTGACTGTGCTATGAGCTCACCTTTACTAGACCTCTGAGATTCCACCTGGGACAGCGCTGTTAGGACTGTGTCAGCCACAGGAAAGACTTTAATTGGCAGTCACACCTTATTAGACGTCAGAGAACCCAACCAGGAGACACAGAGCTGCTGGAAGCCAGGTATCATTAGCTCCGCTGCTCACAGAGCTGCACACTTAAAAAAGTCTTCAATGGATGCAGCACTGAGTGGAGTGCCCCTTCTCTGCAGAGATGGAATTTACAGGACTTGCAGAAACAAAAGAGGGAACAAAGCCCTGTTTGAACATGTGGACATAAAATCAAAAGAAAAAACGAATGTGAAAGAGAGAGGAGAGTTGGGACAGGCGTACTCAAGTGATCACTTCTGATAAACATGTCATTATTTCTTCCTTTTTTTCTTACCTCAGTGATAATTACAGAAGCCCAACCTGTTCTCAACTGTATGTGCTAATAAAAAAAGTAACTAGAGTACTGCCACACTTGCTCCATTACAGGTGCTGGGGATGGACATTTTTAATTGATAGTAAGAATTTTCTGTGAGAATTCCTTTTAATGGAAATCAGAGTTTGTCAAACAAAAACAATTTGGAAATTTTTTTTTGTTATAGTTGGTAAAAAAATCAAATTAGAACAGTTTTTCATTATTGATTTTTACTTTTATTCTCTTGCCACTTTTCATTAAAAGCTACAATATTCACATCAAAACATTGTAAAGTTACAGACTAAACTCTAAGCTAATAATGCCTTTTATTTTGTGCAGTTTTGCAGTAGTTTTACATTTTATTTGGAGCTGCTTAGGGGATTTATCTATTAGCTTTCCTTTATTTCTGCTCATTTCACTGGCTAGTAAATGAGGTCTGCATAGATAGCATTGTTATTTGACAAATTTGTAAGAATGAATTCAAGCTCATTCCATAACAATTACTATTTGTCATTCTTATAATGGATTCTCATGCAAAGTAGGTTCAACTATCACTGAATGGTAATAATTATTTAATAACAATTAGGTCTCAATTGAGCGTTAGCTCAAATGCTGTCCTATACAAGTCACTCTGCAGAGGATTTGTTCTCTTACACCTGGGAACACTGGGCCTGCTTCTCTTTCCCCTTCTGCCCAGGTGTTTAAGTCTGCCCCCCCTTAAGGGTTGAGGAGATGTAAAGAATAACTGCTTTGGCAACATGATCTCTCCACCTCTCACAAGGATCCACAACATTGCTTGTCTTTCCAAAAACCCAGTACTGCTGCACCTATTACTTTTAATATGGATTCATGCTACTGATGTGAATTCATGCTGCCGCTATCTTATATGAACAAGCACAAAGTTGTCCTCCCTATAGATGAAACCACATGGCATGAATTGACATCAAGTGAATTTTGCTTAAAAGTTTACAAAGTAAAAGCAACATGGAGGTGATTCTTCAAAAGAGGCTCAGTTAAGTGTTGAAGAAATTGTGGGCAAATTGTTTTACTCAGCTCAGGTTGCTTTCAGACGCAAAGCTAACTCTGCTGTAGACAGTTTCCCTTGTGTACCAGTGTGGAGGTAACTGGAAATTGAATCTGAAAATGTACCCAGCTCCTTAATGGATCATGAAAATGTAAATAGAAGGAAAGATAAGCACAGTGAAAAATGCTGAGTTTCTTTTTTCATTACTGCCATCTCCAATAATTACTTAGGGAATTTCCTGTGTTTTGTTTTAAATTATATGTATTGCAACTGCAGGAAACTTGTTTTCCAGAAAGGGAAAATGTAAAACATTCAGGATTGCAAAGCTCTGCCATCAGAGAAATTTTTCTTGGAAACATTATCAGTCATACGAAGAAAATTTGCATGTAAGAATTTTTCCGTTTTGTACTATAGCAGCTCTGTTGATGTTTCAGTGGGGGCTGTAGCTGGCAGTGAAAAGAAGAAAGGGAGAGCAAGCAGCAAAGGAGGCTGTGCTCGTGGAAGGCACGGTACTGGAGCCTGTGCAGGCACAGGCATGTCCTGCCCAGCAGCTCAGCTTGGGCTCAGTGCAGGGCTTGCTGCAGTGTGGTGACTGATCTGCTGATTTTTCCAGTGGTAGAAAAATCTTTCTTTCTTTTTTTTTTTTTTTTTTTTTTTTTTTTTTTTTTTTTTTTGGTCCCAGGAAGCCAGGAAGGAGAGAGCAATCTGGGAATATGAGCCCTGATGCCTTTTTGAAGTTTTCTTCCTGGTATAACACAAACCTCCTGACACAGCTTGATCTGGCTGGTAAGAGGTTCTTTTATCCATGCAATTAAAATGAGAGAAACAAACAGAAACCATTTTTTCTGAAGCTGGCGGTATGTCTAAGAAAGGGGTTTTAACTTCCTTCAATATCTGAGTTATGTTGCTGCTTTTCTTGATGATACTTATTATTTGGACAGAGATAGGTAAAACAATCCCTAAGGAAATGTGGAAGTGGTTTTTTATCTCAGACATGAAGGACTTGGAGGGTCAGAACTATTTTATTCACATGAATCTCACTCTTCAATGGACACAGCAGCTGCTGCACAAATTCGTACAGGCAAGCTGATAAAGGATGAAAGTAATTTTAGCTGAAATAAAATGTGAGAGTACTAGAGGGAAAGACCCACAAGAATGAGGGGTTAATCATTGCAGGACTGAACACAGGTTCCAAAATGGAAAAATTACTTTTCTGTTTGATTTTGAGAGGTCTGCAGCTTTCAAAACTCTGGTCCCAGGAGTTTGTCCCTCAGTAGATCGTTCTCATTAGAGTTTGTTGAAAACTTATTTGAGGAAACTGTTTTTCATTGACAAATTTCATTTAATCAAAATAGATCTAGGTTCAGGTTCCTGCTGTGTCTGATTCAGAGTGTCCTGGGATGAAAAATGCTTAAGCTTTACCCTGGATCCATTATGCATTAATGACCTTCAGTATTAGCAATGGTCAGGAAATAGTTCTTCTGTCATTGGGAGGTTTAAGGATGGAAAAGTTTTCCAGTTTAAACTGATAATAAAATTTTTAAAATAGGTAGAATTAACACATTTAAAGAAAAAAAAACATTATTTGGGTGAATTGACTCCTTTCAATCATTTTGCAACATATTTTAGTTTTGACGTTTTTCATTCCAATTAACTTGGATTACAAAACAGACTTTTTTAAGTTAAATCAAGCCGTTGCCTTCCATGTTGTCAAACAACATGTATTGCTATTCTGAAACTCTTTTCCACATGTTTTTCAGAAACACAGTTCTTTTCTGAAAAGCGTGCTTTCCTAGAGCCACACTCACTTCTGACAAATAGGTCCTTCTGAAAATGGAATAACAGACCAGCTCCAGCCCCAAGAGGATGGTGTTCCTGATGGTTAGCTCTTAGAAAGCAACAGCTTAAAAGCACTGCTAACTTCTGACTCAATGTGTTATGTTACTTGATGACTTTTAACATCAAACTACCAGAACTGAGTGACTTAACTGATACCTGCTTTAGAAATATCTTTGAAGGAGCTGGAGGATACACCTCATGGAAATGGGTTGAGTAAATCTACATCTACCTGGCACAGCTGCTGCTGCTGTACTAGCAGCTGCAGACCCGCTAGGAGAACTGAAGGATTTAATTTTCCACAACAGTACTTACAAGAGAGAGGCGAGACCTTTTGGTGTTAATAAATGAAATATGAAGTAGCCTTCAACATAAATTTGAAGATAGTTGTAAAGCCTCTATATGTGATTGGACTGTTTACACAGGGGAGTTAGCTCATCTGCTTTCAAAGATAACTTTTATTTTGTAAATCTACAGCACAATGATACAATTTGCTACAGATGGCTGATTATGAGGCTGTTTCCCACACTCCTCTATGCTCAAGGCATGAGGAATCATATTTGTTTTCTTAGGAAAGATGATCATGATCAGCACTTTTATCAGCATGTATGCCCACCTACTGCATAAAGGTCCACTTTGTAGTTCCAAGAACTGACAGAATGCTTTAGTGAGATAAGGAAATACAACCATTCCTCTAGAGGTGGTTGAGAGGGAAAACAAAACAAAACACAAAACAGTTACCTTAGGGAGTCTTCTGAAAATTCTCGATTTCTTCTGCATTTCCCCTCTCAAAGACACAGGATGCGAAATTGCATCATTCAGGGTCCCTTGACAAGTACCAGTTTCCCCCTGCTAAACACCCAGTTGAGCTATTTAGATCAAAGATACATTAATTGGCAGAGAGGAACTTAGGGGGAGGGAAAATACATTTGAGTAGGCTAGGAATTAATGTGTTGTATAAAATTCCTAAAGGATCTTTTACAGTACTCTTATCCCCTGCCATGCCCTTGTCTGATAAGTGATTAATGGATTCTTTACTTCTTTCTCCTCCTTCATTGTTGGCCACACAGTTTCTTAAGGCTGCTGGAGTGCAAAACACAAAGGAGGTCTAGCTTTCCCCCCACAAAATCAGGTACTTTGGGGTTTCTGTGCCAACGAGAGTAACTGTCAGCTTGGTGCTGGGGAGGCTTTTAATTACAGCCTGCCTCAAAAGGCTGCTGTGGCTTCAAAACAAATGGTGTGGCTCTTCTTGCTGCCCAGATACCGCATCCTTATTTCCTTACCTGGGATCCCTGACTTGATGCTTCTTAAATGTCAGCTTAACTGTGCTCAACATCACATCAGCATTATGTTTTCCAGTTATAGAGTCAAACCAAGATGTAGAGGAGACGGAGCTTTTATCCCATAAGCTCATCTTGCATGGGCTGGAGACCTTCTCCTTTTAACTCATTTTGAGCTCCATTACTTACTGACATTATCATATACTTCTGAACAGAATGACACTTTACCTGAAACTGCCTGACAAACTCACTTGAGCTATAACAAAATAGCTGAAATACTTATTAGTGACGCCCATATGATATTGGAGCATCCAGTCTCTTTTTTTTTTTTTAATATATATAGATTTCTTAACCCTATGTGAGTGGTTGCCTACTCTGCAGAGCCTGGAGTTGTTAGTATCTTTGAATCTTTCTTCTGTGTGTTACCCATCATGTCTCCCTAGTAGGCCCTCAGCTCATTAGGACTTTCAAGTCTGGGAATCAGTAAAAAAGATTATGTAGGATTTTTCCCACAGTTCGGACAATTTGTAGATATAACATTTGAGCCCTTCAGACTGCTTTCTGAAAGCCATACTAGACTTTGGAACAAATAGTAATTCATTAGTTCATGTATATTAGCTCAATTCTAATGTTTTAAAAAGGCTGTCAGCTATCATCCAAACCATTTTGCATCTTGATCCAGTATTGGAAGGATTGTTAAGTAACATCCCATCTGCTAACCTTTATCTCTAGAGTCATTTAAGCAGCTAATGTGAATGAATCAAATCATTCCATCTGTACTGTATCAATATTTGGGAAGCTTTTTCTTACTTACGAATTTATTCTTTAAAACAAAGAATCTCAATTTTTTCCAGAGAGTGCACCACATTATCTGATAATCCACTTCCCCTAATGTTCTTAATCTTACAACACTCAACCCTCTAGCAAAAGTAATAATTGCTGATAAAAAGGATAATTTAGGCTATGCTTTAATGTACTGGTAAGTCAGTGTTCAACAAGACATGAGGAGCAGGAAACATCAGTCTTTCCATAGAAATTGATATCCTGAAGATTTTAAGTACAAAATCCGCTCTCAGAGGCAATTTTATTTGTCTGCTTGTTCTCACACTGCAGCTCTTGCCACATTTTTATGAGTACTGTGTCAGACAACCAATGCTGTGTGTACTGCTTTTTACTTTGTAGATCTGGGAGCATCCAAATCATTGTACAGGGTCTAGAAAGCATCCATTTTCATTTCCATAGGCAAGAGCTATGCAGCATATAGATTGCATGACCCAGAAAGGTCACCCTTTAGTTGAGTCAAGTTTTGCCAGTTGCTTTTCAGAATAAATTTTAAATTGTATGTATGCCTTACCCAGATTATAATCATGCTTTTGCCCACTACAATAAATTAATTTTCTTAAGGCTATCAATTTATGGATACCCAGATGGGCATGAATAGAACCCTTCCCGAAGCACCTTGCTTTTCTTTACAGCTTCAGAACTTTTCCACCAGAGTCTTCATCAATAGACACTAATCAGAAAAGCAGTAGCCTTAAATATATGTTGGAAACCAGCTTAGAGTCATTCATAAGTATTTGTCTAACAGGAAGGTGGATTTAGGTCTTCAATACTTACCAGGAAGAATTTTTAATAGAAAGTGAAAACTTCTATAAAAAGATGATAAATAAGGCTAAAATTGGAAATATAATATAAAATTGAAACAGTAAATCTTTTACTTACCATTTGGGCATATCAGTAAAAATGTTTCAATCAACCAAATTAATGGAAAAGCAAAATTGTTAATCTATTGTAAAACCTCTCATAGGTGTTTCAGCATAATAACAGTTTGTTTATCCCCTTGCTATAGTAAGAATATTAGAATCTATGAAGTCAAAGGTCAGTTTCCTAATCGAATGGCATTTTGAGAGCTATTTTATTTAGAGATCCTATGCAGTTTAGAGCTAAAGCAGAAGTAAGTCTCTGTCTTCTGGGGAAGCAAGATGGCATTCTGCTAAATGCTAGAATTTTATCATTTGAAGGAAAAAAAAAAAGGCAAAAAGAAAGCAGCCAGTGAGACCTAAGAATATAAAAGCATTTGAGATCTCAGAAGGAGTTTAAATCAATGCACTGCCACAGTTACAGCACAGATGAAAGTGCCTGCTGTCTCAATTGCCAGGAAACTACTTAGAAAGTCTCACTTTGAAAAAAAAATTTTTTTTTTTTTTTTTGGTAATCCGTTACATTACTGCTAAATGCAATATATGGGAACATCACTGCTTTGATGTTGTACAGTTACAACAAATGGAAACTAATATGGTAGAACAGTCAAGCTATGTGATTTGCGTTTCTGTATACAAATATATACCCATCAATCTTCTTACTTCTAGACCGTGTATTGCTGCTACCCATCTGCCTCCTTAATGTTACTTTTGTTTTCATAAAAAATTACAATTATCTTTCACCCATATTCTGAAGAGAGAAACATATTTCAGAGGGGTGTAAAAATTACATTTTCTCCTAGCTATTGTCTCCTACCAGAAATTCATTGTTGGCAAAAGGTTCTGACAGTGCTCTGAGACACTTTGGAATAGGAACACGACTGCTGCCAGGAATGCCAACCTTTTTCGGTGAGCTAGCAGTAGTATATGAGATTATAGACACACTACCTCTTGTTGGTTGAAAGTAGCATAGGGGAGAATTCATACAAACATGTCTAGATCTGCATCTCTGCTGAAATCCCTGCTATTGATGGAATAAAAAGAATGCAGGTGGGGACTGAGGTCCATTTTTTGGCACCATATTCACCACCACCACCTGTCCAGCTAGAATTTCACCATATAATAATAAGTCTATATAAAAAATGAAGGTTGTGGGGTAAGAGAGTGTGGACAGAGTAATGCCTGAAGAGGAGTGCATTGTTTCCTCTTTCTAATGTCACTGAAAATATTTTCTCCACTATAATATCCCCCAATGGGAAAATACAAGGACAGCACTGAATAGGAATTGCTTTGCTGGGAGATTTGGCTGGAAATGTCTCAGCCACTTTGTCCACATTCTGCACGGATGGCACAGGTCTTCCACACAGTCCCCCAGTTTATGCCAAAGTCTGGACAGGAGTCACATCCATTTTTATAGAGAGTGAAACAAAAATAAAATGCAATATTTGGGTATTTTTCCCGTTGCTTCTAGAAACATAGGCTATGGACAAAACCTCAAAGGTCTCACACAGACATAGCTCTCAGTAAATGGTGCAGGAGATTTGCCTCAGTAAAGACTTCAGAAATTGGTAGTTGTGTAATGATTCTGCTAAAAGCAAAGGCATTTGCAGTGTTTTATAACTGATGTGGTAGTACCTGTCACAAATAATGAACTTTTTCTTCAAAATATTTAAATTAAAAGTTTCAGATTGATGTGAATGATTAATAACAATCTGTAACCTGTAAAGTCTTTTTACACAATAATCTCCTGACAATTTACTCCAGTTCCTCAAGTAAGATTTGTAATGGCATTAGATCCTTTGACAAAGTTAGACTCAGTATTTATGTTTATTTAGGAATGGAGCAGACAGGTCATTTCTTATGCAAGACAACAGCAGGGACCTTTGCATGCCTCTCCCATCATTTTGCAGATCAGTTTTACTTAGAGCTTTAGCCTGTGATTCATTTCGCATCCCCATTCTCCAATGAGATCATCTGGTGTGTGTTTGATTTACCAGCAGCAAAGCACTTTTGTGTCTTTTAGCATCTTAGACATGTCTGTATAGATTAGAATTGCAACCTACAGTTGCAGCTTATACTGAACAGGTTTAGATTTCAGAATACTGAGAGTATGATATAATTGATCATACATCTCATGTTGGTCTTCTCGTCCCTTTTGGGACATAAGGGGCAATCACTGGAGTCTCTATCTCTGGGATAGAGGAGGTCAGATGTTAAAAATGAAATTGTAGCAGTTCTACTGCCAAGGTGGAGCCAGGTAATGCAGTAAAAGTCGGCTTGTGCAAAATTATCTTCCTGTATATTAGTGCAATATGAATAATATATGTTACCTTTCTAAGCAGGAAAAATGTAACACCTTTCTCTTCTAGCCCAAGTTCTAGTTCAAAGCTAGAGATAAACACAAGCAGGGCAGCAGGACAGCTTACAGCTTAGTTGTGAACTGGATCTCACTCTGTCCCATAGGTTGCTCACAGGGCCTATGTCTCATCTTCCAAAGAAGAAAAAGCAACTTTCTATCTAAATGTTTCAGGTGAAAGTCTGAATCAGTGAACAGTTGAATGTTACTTTACTCATGAAACAGTTTAACTTGGATTATTCAGGATCAGTGGATATTAAACAGGTGGCATCTCTACCATGCAAAGTCCCAGCACTACTGCTTAACAGAATCTAGGATGATAAACCACATGAGCAGCCAATCCACACTTACTCTGTTTCTTCTACTTGTCATAAGTGGCTTCTGTTGAACACAGAATACAGACTGCTGGTCTGGCACAGTACGACCATGTGTATGTTCTTATTTGTGAAGTAATATTTTTATTGAGGCTTTAGCTTCAGGGTCTAAAGGGAAGCACATTTTGCTATATTCAGTTGGTAAGAGCAAGATGCTGAAGAGAGGAGCTGAGTGGGCAAGTCTGGTTGCAGTTCAGTTTCATGCAGCTTCTCCAATTGATGTGCAAGGCACAGACAACAGCTGTTACAGCAGCTCACCTTTATCTTCTGTTGAGATGGCTTAATAAGACATTAAATGAGAGGTGGTAGTAAGCAAGAGGCTGTTCCATTTTAAATATGGCCATAGATGGACAGCTCTTCCTACTCTTCACACCTGTAAAGTAAGATACCAGCAGAAGAGAGGGCTCAATGTTTAACTTTGCAAGGGAAGGGAAGCATGCCTGTTCTCAGTGCAAGCAGCGGGAGAGAAGTGAGGGCATTAATGATGTGTGGAGACAGGTCAGTTCAGTTCTTCTGCAGTTTTTCTGGATGCGTGAGTTTGAGTCTCACCTGGTCTATTGCCCTGCCACTTCTCTTGTGCTGAAAAGAGGGCACAGTGTCATTTAAACTGGTGATTCAGAGGCAGCCAGGTATGATGCTAAAAACCTCTCTCTCTGGTGTAGAAATTGTCATGGCTGATGGGGCAGGGTGACCTTTTATCTTGACTTTGTTCACCACCTTTTAAAATGCAGCAAAGGCTTCTGCATTGAGTCAAAGAAGACACTGTAAGTCTCAAACACAAATCTCACCATCTGATATGTGCAACATAAGAACTTTTAATGCTCAGATATTTTTTTAATTTGACAAAAAACATGGCAAAATCGTTTCTGTTGGGTTTGTATCTATTCCTGTTTGAATCTCTCTTGTTCTAGGAAAGGCCCATAAACATAAGCACCTGCTTTAATCACAGTGAAATCAGTGAAAGGCATATCTTTGGTTAATTATCTGTACCACTGGGCACACAGTCATAAGGCTCCTACAGAAGAGGATTGTCTGAATCATTTGCTAATTCTGTTCCTAAGTCCGTTTCAGATAACATTTTTCTTTAGTGCAGAGTTTAACATTTTTCTTTAAAAAGTACATTTTGCCTTCAGTTCTGGAACCTACTTGGCTTTCCATGAAAGGCAAACAGTGCACTGCACATAGACTCACAGAGATCAAATGTTAGCTCTTAGTGTGATATCATCTTCTGCACATTTTTATATTATTGCAGTTCATAACACTGCACCACAAGATGGAAAACAGTAAAAGCCTCTTTATTTATAAGGTTATTACAGGTATCTTCTAGTGTATCTCATGTGTATACATCCTGTCAAAATATTTCAGGATTTTGACAACAGTGCTTGAACTTGTTTCAAGTGACATGGCATGGCTGTTAACTGTATGTTTTTTCAGTTCTATTATTTTTAAGAACAGTTCCTGAAAGTGTTACCCATACACTAAAAAAATAGAGAATCCCTTGGTGAACAAAAAGGTTTAAATAAGCATCAGTTGAATTTCGCAGTTAAGTAACCTGTCTAGGAAATTATTATGATGTTCCCTATAATTTCTCTGGAAAAAACAAGTCTTGAAATCTGTGGAAGGTGTAACAGACCTAATTAATGCCCACACTGTTTCTCCAGAGAAACAGATTTTGTGTAATGTAAATGTGCTGCACAGAAAATGTTCTTTTGCTTCTTTAATAGTTTGCCCTTCTTTCTTCCTTGTACAGCTGCAGTGTACGGTATTTTACAGTGTTATGTGTACCTGTATTCAGAATTGCAAGTTGTATTATAATTTCTGAAATGTGGAAAACAATTATGTATTTCATGTATTTTTTAAATGTTGGTGTCAATATGATCCAAGGTGTGTTTTCATGTCCAGTGTGGATATGTTTATGCATGTGCACAAATTCATGTTCTAAAATAGCTGGTTATTTCATTGTCATGTTCATTCTGTGTGTATGTAAGTATTATCAGGAGTATTCTTTTCAGATTTTAGAATAAAAGCTGAGTCAGAAGCTGAAAACACTGACACATCTGGAATGTCAGAGCATTTCCAGGGACTGACAATTAATGGTACTCAACCAACCCTGCACTTCGTCACTGATGGATGATTAGAGTTTAGCTAATGAGAGGGTATTCAGAGAAAAGTCAAGGAATTTTTATTCACTTGTAGGTTTGGTTAGGGATCTCTCTGGGTTTAAATCTGTTGATATCCACAGAGTGGTCTGGAAGAATCTATGTAAATGGTCAGACTATCCTCTGCTGTCAGTAATTTTGTGTTTACATGTTAAGTTCTCCATGTCAGGGATTGTTGCTTTACATGTTTATAAAGCTATATTGCTGTAAGTGTTTCTAACATATCTAAAATAAAATGGCCTACCTCCCAGCACCTCTGAATGGCAAGTAGCGATTAGCAGAAGGGGACCATTCTGTTCTGTGCCTGCAATGCTCACCCATACAAACAGGTCAGCTTAATGGGTGCTGTTTGCTGAGACAGTTCTGTTGGAGACAGATTCTCTTTAGGGACATCCAGTGAAAAGACAAGAGGCAATGGGCACAAGCTGGAACACTGGAAATTCTGTTTAAACATCAGATAAAGCTGCAAGGGAGATTGAACACTGGACCAGGTTCCCTGGAGAGGTTGTGTAGTCCCCATCTTTGGAGATACTGAAACAGTGACTGGATACAATCTTGGGTAGTCTTCTCTAGACAACCTTTCTCTGAGCTGGGAGGTTGACAAGACATTTAGAGATACCTTACAATGCCAGCCAGTCTGTGGTTCTGTGATTTGCTTGACTGGGACCTAACTGGCTACATCCGTGTTTCCTGAACAGAGCAGGGTGGGGAATACCACTGTCTGCAGGTGAAGGTCTAAGCATAGCTGGTGGTTTGCCAGTGTGCTTGTCATGCACAGCATCAACGCCCTGGAAAGCACATTTGGAGCTGGTCTTTCAGGCTTACTGCTGAACACCCTTGAGGTCTGGTCTAAGGACTGCCATTAGGAAACCTAGGCATAATTAGTGTTATTGAGTTTCTTTTTTTTTTTTTCTCCCTGAACTGCAGTGGTGGTATCATGACAGCCAACTGATATCCTGAATTTTTGTAGTTCTTTCCCGGTGAATTTGCAGGAAGGGTCATCTGATAATCAGTAAGTCCAAAGACCTTGCTAATTTCATATACTACTCTGCCAGGATGTTGCTGATAACTGACATATTTTGTAGGTGTGCAGTGCAGTCCAGAATCAAGATTTCACTGTTATTGATGACTACTGCACAGGACTGCGAGCTCTTCTTTACCTGAATAGCATTGAGGAACTTGAAGACTGGAATGGACAGAGTCCTGTAACCATGCGCCATCAGAAAGGAAAACCAGTATCTAGGATTGCTGATCTGATGGAAAAGGTATGTTGTTTCGTTGCCATTCCTTTATAATCACACTATGTCTTGGTTTTGAATATAATTCCATAATCATTGCATGCAGTTTCTGCTACTTACCTCGGTTAACCACTGCTGCTGTCATAGTCGCCAAGTCTTTTTCCTTGTGAGTATTAACAAATATCTGAAGGCAGCTTAAGAAGACAAGCTTGAAATGAACTTGATATGGGATAAAATTTTTACTATAAATATGACCTCTCCACTTGATTCATAACATTGTGTCTTTATAAAAAGCGTAGGATATAAAATTACAAATGCATCAGAACAAGTTTTAGAACTGCTTGTCTTAATGAAACTCAACTCGATGCAGATTGATGCGAATATTGTGCCAGAAGTTTCTGGGTGTTCCAGCCAGGGCGCAACATACAAATGACATGGAAGCCCTCTAGTGCTGGACCTAGAAAGTCTGTGGTGGAATAGGAATGTAAACTATGGTCTCTCTGAAATCCTAACCTCTGTGTTGTCTTTCCTCTCTGCTCTAGTAGTTCCTTGCTACAAAAGCATCTTTTGAGATTCTTCCTAGATGCAGTGGGTTGCAGCTGCCCCAGTACTGCTCACCCCTCACTGGCTGATACATACTGAGAGGCAGAGAGACGTAACTGGCTTCCTACTGATGCCCCAATGCCTACTGCTCTAAGCAAAATACCTTCACAGCAGGGAGGTTGAGCTTTTGTTTCTGGTTACTAGAGGGGATCACTTTGAAGACTGATTTCAGTTATACATCATGCCTATTGATTATCCTTCCAAAAATCTGATATAACAATGTTGAAAATGTTGTAAAAAGTAAAGAATTACAAAAGAATAGGATTTGGAGTGTCAGATGCCTCCAAATCTCTGCTTATCGTTGCTGATGACTGGAGTTGGGTTTAGCAGGAGATTAGAGACTCCTATATTGTTGTTTTTCTCTGTGGAGCTCTGAAAATTATAACATTACCTTACAGAAGAAAAGACAATCCTATTCCTAAAGCTCTGGATAATTCGCTGCTTAAAAATAAAACATGATATAGGCAGTTTCATTTTCATCTACTTATGTTAAGCGGTTAAACCAGGCTCAAAGGGTTATATCTAAACTTCCTTCCTTTAACACCTGTGGAAACACACAGCATTTCCACCTCACATAACAGAAATTTGTTGTAATACTTCTTTAAAGTTGCATTCAGTGTTCTATTAGCTTTGTGTTTTACTAAACGGAAAACCATTGTCAAAATGTTTCTGATGTCCTTTTGAATGTGAAAAAAAATAATTCTTAGGCTTTTCCACTTGCCACTACATCAATAATTAACTTTAAAAAGGTAGCGTGAAAAGATGCTTTAAGGAAGCATTTAATAATTCAGAGGAATCTTAACCCGAAACAGGTCACATGAAAAAGAATGAAAAACAAGGCCCCAGGTAATCTTGTCTGGCTAACTCTGTTAGACGTTTAAAAGGAACAAGGCATACAGAATATAACTGATCGTGTATTTGATTGCCTTTAGCACTGAATTATATCATTGGATCATTGCTAGTAAATAATAACATATAAACTCAACCAGGCTACATCACTGATAAGGTAGTGATATATTTTAGGCATGAGCTCAGGATGGCTGTTTGTCCAAAAATGAACATTCAAGGAAAAAGGAAGTAAAATAATACAACATGGGTAAAAGGAAATACCATGATAAATGATCCTACTAGGGGCAATCAAATACAAAGGTTTGATATCATTAATATTTATAATATCATAATTAGCAAGACTGTGCCTTAGCAGTGTTATTAGTGTAGCTAATTATGTTATCATAAACTAAGTTTGCAGTATTATAGGAACCAGTATTCTTAGTGTCATAAATTATTATCAATATTGGATTTCATGTACTCACGCCTAGTAAATTTAGTTACGTACTGTAGTTTCATCTAGAGTCAAACAGAAATATCTAGCTTGCTTGGCAGGAATTTCTAACACATTTCTGATCTCTTTTTAAAGTAATTTCACTAAAAAGCATGTCCTTACTCTTTGAAAAAGGAGATAGCCTCTTGATGTGTTGTATATGTTCTCATTGATGAAAGTAATGTGTAGGAATGTGTATGTTATACATGGAGTAAAATGTGAGAGCCAAAATCCTGCATTATGTTTAAGAAACTTAGAAGGATCTGTCCAGGTTCATCTTGGTATTACTGTGAGATCAAATGCAGGTTCTTCAGTAAGACCCTGTGAGAAGCTAAACAGCAAATACTGATATTTTTTTCCATTCAAAAGAAAAAAAAAAAAAGTGAGGATGCTAATTTTGATATGTTGTATTTTTGGTGCAATAAGTATAAAAATACAAAGGAATGATCCTCCATTTTGTTACAAAATTCCTATTAATTTTCATATGGAATCAGGGGGATAAGATGTCCAAGCAATTGAATGAGAAGGAACAATTTAATGAGAAGTAGATGAGGGACAAGAATTATTTTCAACAGCATCAAGAACCAGTTGCCTTCTGGTTGTATACAAATTCACTGAGCCTCTCCCAGTGCTGAATATATTTCAGGGTTAGGATTGGTCCTATTGCGAGCTAAGTATGCACATAGTAGTATCCATTTTGATTCACAGTGCAATATTGAATGTTAATGTCCACATTTTTATATAGTAGTGCACTGTTCTTTTGAGAATTCATCTTCTGTCCTGGTTTCAGCATCAAACAGATGCTGAGTGCAGTGTTGCCACAGGAGAATGACACAGTAGAGTTTTGTCATGAAATAGTGTAGTATTTGATGACCAGAGAAAACTAAAAGATAAATATTTTCTTCTAAATGGTACACCTGACATCAAGCTGAAGCTGTCTTGCCATGTAGTCGCCAGATAAATGACAAACTGCACAGTTATCACTGTCAGTTGTAACATTTATCACAAAAATTTCCTTCCTGAACAGAAAGAATTCTAAAAATACACTGCTAAATACTGTAATATAATAAGCAGTTTAATAACAAACACATCAGTGATACAAGACACACATCATGATACAAGAGTATCATGCTGATTAGTACCTGTTCATGTTTCTGCAGTAATGAAAATAATACTTTCATCTGATAATTTATAGCCCTTAATGTATGAGAAGCATCATAGCACTATCCCTATTTTGGAAACTCGAACACTGTTTTTATGTTTTTCACTAATACAGAATGTATTTTTTGGTATATAGACCCTAAATATATCATCTTTGAGCCAGTTAGTAGACATTTTCTAATAGTCTTTACAACAGCCCTAGCTTTTTCCCTTTTGCTACCACAGCAGTTGCTGCTGGAGTCAATACTTGCCACTGTCCAAGATGTGACCCGTGGTACTGCACTGCCTGTAACAGCAGTGAAATACCCCTTTGGAAATGCTAACCTTAGTTGTGGCTTCCAGTTACCATATGATACTGTTTTCCATAGCTCCACCAATTTTATTCATTCTTTCCTGTGGTTGTAGCCTTATCCTGCTCCAAAGACAGTTGTAGCACAGATGCTGCATCAGACACACAGAAGTAGACAAAGCCAGTCTTCTGGGCTTTCTTCCTCATTGCTTTTCTGATGGCTTATTTAGTTGGGTTTTGTTTGTTGGGGTTGTTTTGGTTTGGTTTGGTTTTTTTTCTGTAAGAGGACCTGACTTGAATCTTTGACACAGATGACTGTCATTAATTTCAACTCTGAATCACCTTTACATTAAATGCATGGAATAAAACTTGTCAGCTTGTCTCAGCTATAATCGCAGCTTGCAAATGTTGACACTGAGATGAGAGAATGGCAAGGTAATGATGACACCATACTCTTCTCACTGAATCCCTCGAGGAAGAACTTTTGTAAAAGCACACTTACCTCAGCATGATTTTAGGACTGAAATCAAGTGCATGGTGCAATCAGGCAGACAGTTAAGATGTAGAGCATGGTATTACAACCCAAAGTTATTAAGGTGGCTGCATAAGAGAGGGGGAGAGCACAGGTAGTATCCTTATAATCCAAGATTAACAGAATCATGTTTTAAAATAATGTTCCTGAGTTTCTCAGGAAAACGCATGACCAGGAGCAAAAAGGTAGCTGTGTTCTCACCAGGTGTCTGGATAAGGTACAGTATTCGCCAGAGGTGCAGTTTGATCTCCAGTGTGTAGTCACTGTCTCACCTTGTCTGTTTATTACAGAACTCTTTTATTAGTTGCTCACTGATCTTACTCTAGAGAGCTGAAGTGATTATGTCCCAGAAATGCACTGGTGTCAGCTGGTTGTCACGGAAGTGGTATAGTGTTTTTTCTGTATAAACTTCCACCTAATGTCAGCTATAAAAATCATATTTAATGCAGTGGCCTCTCTACATGCCAGGTAGCTAAGCATTAAAGTATGGCAGTGTATTCAGTTGGTAGGTAGTTGGTAGGTGTGGGTTTATAGGAAGAGATGAATCACAGAATCACACAGTGTTTGAATGAATATATATGGATGTTTCATACCTTACTTTCAGCACCAGAATTTTGCAAAAACTGACATTTGTTTGATCATGTCTAAAGGTTAAAAAGTTAAAAAGAAGAAAAAGTAATAATATAAGCATCTTGATTCCAGAAATATCCAAAACCCAAAACAAACTGGTTTGCATAGTGGATCCTTCTCAACTGTTAAGGTTGTGTTGTATTGCAAATGTTAAAACCATATGTGATAAAAACACTTCTATAGAAGGTGGTTTTCTCCAACAGACAAATGAGAGAGAATGATCCCAGCCAGGCACAGTGTATGAACTTCACTGAAAATTCTCATCACCTTAAATTTAGCAAGCTGATGTTCTCTGAATGTATGGACTTCCCATTAAGACTAAAATACGCACTTCTTTTCAAGTATCTGTGGGTGCTGAAAGCTGAGTCTTCTGAATGTTACAAACATGTTAAATTCTAAATTGATTGCAGTCAAATCTAAGTAGCCTTTTGCACATCAGAGAAACAAACCTTGCTATACCATCAAGGTTTCATACAAAATAATTAACTTAGCTCTTCTATTAGATAAATAAATAAAACGTGAACTCACAGCCACACAGAACACTATTGCAATGCATGTACCAAGTTTTTGCTGCCTTCAGATTCTTCAAGACCTCTCACTGCTTTCAATGATCAGAGCTTTTCACCCTTCATTTCTGGAAATGTTCCTGAACAACCTGTTCAGGAAGGCAAATTAGTCTAGTATGATGTAGAACTGTCCTTTTGTTTCCATCACTGTATAAAGAAGACAGAACAAATGGTGTTTGTGGCCATGTCCAGAAATACAGACCATCTCATCATGGGGGGTTACAGAGATTGCAATAAAATATTAACATTGATGAAGAAACCCTTTTTCCTATATTGTCATCACCAGTTCTGAAGAAGAGTCGGATTGTGTGCAGGGGGAATAGTTCTAGGCTGTTTGATCCTTTTTCCCGTTAGCTAAGTCATGCACCTGAAATAAAGCTCTCAGCCAGGCAAAGCCTCTTCAGTGTAAGCCAGCATTGCTCAAGAAATCTCTTAGTTTGGTATATTATGGGAACAGTGCATCAGCACGCTCAGGGACTATTGTTGCATGTGTTTGTTGGCTTGACCCAAATAAGGCTCTGCCAAAGTATATCTGAACCAGCATCTGCAGGCAGATGAGGATGTAAATCCTTTCCTTGTGCTTCCCCCATTTCAGTCTCTCACCTCCTCCTCTGATGTAATGAAAGGTCTCCACACTCATGACTCCAAGAAGGAGCCTGAGGGTCCCTCTGTGGAGCACCATCAGTAGCTTTTTGGGGAGTGCCAGCAGAGCAGACCTCTGCACGATATTGCGCAAGTCATGCTTCCCAGGTTTGCCGACATTGGTGAACCTGCCAGTGTTTGCAGCCCAAAAGCTATTATCAACATTCCCTAGCCTGAACAATTTGTAGAAAAAAGGACCTCTTTAACATGATTTTTTTTCCCTCACGGGTCTATTATGAAAGTTTATGTTGTGATTATCCACAGTGCTGTATCTCAGAGACTGCAGGTTGTTACATAAAATCTATCTTCCCTAATGGTGAAGCCATTTGCAGTGGAAATGGATAAAACAAAAGAAACTAGGACTGTTAAAATGGATTTAAAGTAGTTTAATCTTTGTGGAATTTATATGTACTGTATTCTAAATTTGCTTTGAGCACTGAGTTTAAAGTTTCATATTCACATCAAGTAAATGTGGCTATTAGGAAACAATGTATTCATACTAACTCTTGGACTGTGGTGGTTGTAGTGCATTCACTGCTGGCAGCGGACATCAAGCCAGGAAAATCTAACTCCCAGCGCAAAAGGATTTAAAAAAAAAAATATCCAGGCACTGCCAAAAATACATAATTCTTTTTTTGTACTCTGCAGTTTGTTTTACTTAGGGAAACGGCCTGGTCATACCCTGCAGCATGCATTCATTACAGTGATCTTTGACTGGCAGATGCAGAGTAATAAGATGCATATTTTAGTGCTTATTATAATACCCTGTCCAAAAACAACTTGACAAATTTGTGATTTCGACAGTATCTCATTTTGCTGGCTGCAGTGCTCTGTGATTGCATGGTCCACGTGGCTTCCAGATTATGCATACCACCAATACTGCTCATTAAAATGGCCACAGTTCACCAGTTTCGGTAGCTTGGAACGAACTTGGAATGAATTATTATACAACAAAGAGGCTGCTGTCATGCAGAACAAAAGACAAGCAAAAGAGAGCTTTGGCTTAATGAGGCTAAGTGAGTGTCTCCCCTGCATCACCAGCTACTTGACGGCCTTTGAGCATGGATTTTTTTCTCCACAGGCCAAAACCTTTGGTCTATTATTTTGTGTTTATGCACCTTGAGGCTAATATACATTTTAATATGCTGCACATGGAGAAAAAAATCAGCCATTAGATTAGAACATGTGCACTCCCTGTTAAGTTAATGACAGCCGAACATAGAGATAAATTTAGGTTTTCATATTTAATTATAGCACAGCGCAGTACGTTTAGCAAGGATAAATTGCACTATTATTATGCTTCATTTTTTTTTGACATCTTTTCATATTAACCATGCGCACATACCCCCACTTCCTCCCCAGTGTCACACATAATGTCTCTGTGCATCATCTTTCTCTAACACCATTAATTTTTTATTCTGTACAGTTGTATCTGTATTGTTGTATTTGTTGCTTAGGGTTAGCTTGCTGGTTGAATAAAGTCATTCAAAACAGCCCTTGCATTAAATGTTCTACATCAGCAGTAAGGACAGAAAAGACACAAAAAGAACTGGCCTGTGCAGCCAGATATGGCTTCTCATGTCTGCTCCCAGAGCAGGGCTTCTCAGTCCTTCTTTCTCAGATGCTTTCAGCATAGTGTGCACTGTCTGCAACTAGAGTGGTAGCCCTTCTCAAAGCACCTGAATTAGAAAAGCCAGAGAAATAATGCATGGAAGGTAAAATGAATTCTACAGATTTTTTTAGTTGAATAATACTCATATGGACAATGGTGATGTTAATATGAAATGTCTCTATTCTGAATAATTTTGTATTGTTTTATTGTATAGGAACTAAACCAGAGCTAATGTTGCTAGGTGATAGGTGCTGTTTGTTGGGGCTTTGTACCAGCACCACCTCTGTCGGAGCTGTTGCTGCAAGAATAGCACCAGAAATTAGGCCAGACCACAGCTTTATAGAAGACAATATGAAATTAAATGTAAGAGGCAAGCTGGCATGCAGTTCAGCCTTTGCATGTCCTTATCAAGTTTTAATGGGAATATTTGACAATTTCTGTGCTGCCATCGTGGATGGTGATGACAGACTATTTGTCACTACCTGAAAGAGCTTTTAGATTTGCTTTCAGCTCTGGGCTGAGCTATTCAGGTAGCTGTGATTTGTGAAAAATATGTTTGCATGCTTCACAAAATTAAGGAAATACCACTATTTTCCAAAGTGGATTAGAGCAGGTAATAACTCAGAGGAAGAAGATTTTCCTCCTCCCGCTGTGTGTATAAGCAAGTAGAAGATATTATGCTACAGGCTTATTCCTAGATTATTCCTTATTGGATAGTTGTTTTGTGACAAAAGACACTGTGGCTTGATGACCAGAGGGTCATGACAGGAATAATAATCACCGTATGAAAGGGTGTCTGGATCTTGGTGATAAAGCATTCCTCATTGCAGTCAGTCAGCACTTGCTGGTGCAAGAATTTTCCTCAATGGCAGAGATCAGCTTTTTCATATTCATTGAGAGCAAATCAGTCTCTCTCTCTCTCCCCGCTCTTTCTCCAACCTTCAGTTGTGTACCAGCTTTTACTGCCAAAGAGATTTTTCTTTGTCAGGTGAAACTCACAGAGTTTGGGGATGTTTAGGACACTGCAGTATCTGCACGATTGGTATTAGTTGCAGAGACTTATTCTTTATGACCTCACTGACTAAAGCCCTGGTCAGTAGTGATTGATATCTAATTGTCTACAGTTTAAGCACTAGAAAATGTGTTGGCAATTAATTTATGTGCAAAAAACTCTTCTCCCTGATTTTGTAAGTGCAGCTTCTGATGCAAATTGCATCTGTGAAAGCAAGGTTGCGCCTTTCAAAATGTTAGCTATAATTACTATTCTTGAGAACCTGATGATATGAAATTCTTCCTCTAGAATCTACCCCTAGTGAGTGAAGTCGTTTATTAACAATATTGTGTATTTCTAAGCAGTACTTCTAACCATCTCTTTATTCATTAAGCTCTGGTAAAATGCTTGATATTATACAAGATGTGGTCTTACACATTTGCAGGCTATATCCTACAGACATGCAGATGCCTTAGAAATACCTGTGCAATCAGCAATATCTCTTCTGTATCTACAGGTAGCTAGTATTAGTAAAACCTACTTTTATCTATGTGTTCCTGTTTTGTTTGTCATACTAGTCACGGGCATACTTACTGATGTGCATGGAAAGACCCGGGCTTTCAGCTTCCGACAGCGTTGTTGTCCATTTGAACTTATCATCTAAGAAAGCTGTTTACTTGGATAGCAAAGTGCTCTATGGGCCCCATTGCTCCAATGCAACTAAAGTGCCAAACAAAGTCCATGGTATTGGTCATAGACAGCAGACTAAGTATTCATTTTCAGCCCATTTTCCAAAATTTGTTATTTTTGTGCTAGTTTTCAGAGGAATTTTTACTATAACATCTCTTAATTCTCTTAGGAACAGATTTGGCCCTTAAGCATGGCCCCAAGTGTTGCAACATGCACATATGTATGAGAAATCTAGGAGTAATTTATGGGGAGAGGCTAAAGAAGATAAAACTCCTAAATGTCCATATGTGTTGCCTAAATGATGTATGTAAACATAAGAGGTGGAGAACTCAGTGGTCTACAAAAATTTGAAGTTTGCAATCGAGAGAGGGGGATTTTATGGTGTAGGGTGAGAACACTACCAGGACTGATGAGATGAATCAGAAAAAAAAGGAAGTGTAAGGAAAAAGAGGAGAAAAAAAAATACCCTGACTGAAAGGAAAGTCTTCGTAGAAATGATGGCATTTTCATGCTGAGTTGCTGAGATTTAAGGTAGGGAGGACTTTTAAAACTTGAATGCATGAGGTCTAACAGAAGTACTGCTGGGAGAAATTTTGGTTTTCCAGGAGTATGTGCTGGCCCTGTAGACTTCCTGGCTGATTTGCACAAGCTAGCCTATGGCCTTTACAGCTGCACACTGGGAGCTATCTTTGGAAGCCACTGCATCCTAACAAAGTGTGCAGGTGGTGACTCAATATAAGCTACTGGAGCTAAAATCATGTAATAATAGGCAATTGAAATGTCTTTTTGCTTAAAGATTAAGATCATACTTAAGGAACATGATTATGTCCTTTCCCACCTATTTTATTTTTATTGCTATAAATAACTCTTGTTTTTTCTGTAATCTTGTGTGGTTTTGATCCAACCAAATGGATGCCTCAGCAGTCAGAGCAGTGCTACCTGAGTTTTTATGGACAAATGGATTAAAAATGTCTTTCTGTTTCACTGCACATTAGTCATACATTGGCACAGGGCAACTCTGCCAGTAACTGATCGTAGCTGTTGGGCACGCCATTTCTACATGTAGGAGCTGAGAAGAGAGATTTCCACACTTTGCTGACCTATTCGTGCTGTATGGAATTCATTAAGGCCTGGGAACTGTGTTTGGGTTGTTCTAGGGAACAATTACAGCCAGCCTGTAATCTGCTGCTCTGCAGCGCACTGGGGCTCTGTAATAGTTTAAAGGGGTCTGGCAAGAATTTTATTGATTTCTTGGGATCTCATTCAGGCTGATTGCACTTGGGTACTCTGATGGTTGATGTTTAAGAACACCTACTCTAGCTGTTATTAAGAAGGTGGGTCTAATCCTTATATAGGTGAGACCTTGTTTGCCCTTCATTCAACTCAGCAGACAAATTTTAATGAAATAGCTCCCTTTTATTTTTTATGCCACAGCTCTTTTTGGAACTATCCAGTGTAAATAAGTCCCTTTAACCCATATATTGGTCAGGATATGTCATAACATATATCTGTTCTTTTGTTAATTTTCTCTCTTTCCTGTTTGACTGCTTCAAATAATTAAAGTTGGGGTTTTTTTATTACTATGTTCTGTTACAAGTTGCTGATCTATTTTTATATAAAAGCTGTAAAATGCCTTGTTTTTACAGTATGTCTGGATTCATGAGAAACTCAGAAGCATATCACTGAAATATGATGGATTTTTTAGATTGTTCAAGACCAGATCTTGCAGTTGAGCTTAAAGTAATTGAATTCTAGAACCTATCAGCTATAATTGTGTTTATTTATACTACCCATCATTACAGCATAAAGCATTATTTCCTATATGCTAATCATTACTTACTAATTTCTGAATAGTTGTGCTCTCATTTAAAACATTAAATATATGCCAAAAGGCATCTTTCCCACTTCTAGACCAAAAGTCTAATCCAGACCCCAAAGCACTTTTTCACTGCCTTTACTGAGCCTTCTTTCAAATGCGGAGCCCTCCTGACATTTTGAAAAGTCCATTTCAAAAATTTCCATTTCTAAATTGAAAACCAGAAGGCTCATTGTAAACCCACAAAGCTCTGTAAGCACAGATATGTCTACATTTTCTCTTTTACTAAAATGGTATCACTAAGCTGTAAACAACTCGCATGCTTTTTACATTAGCATAATTAATATTCTGAAACCTCTAAACTTGCCTGCTAAAGCAGGAGCAACAAGAAATCCTTTGGCAACTGCAGCATGAATGTGCCTTTCATTAATCAATATTCATAAAAGAGGACCCGGGAGTGAGGATGGTCTCTCAGAACTGCCATTTGGGGTGGTACAGGGCAGGGCTAGTAAATCCCTCACGTTCCAGAACTACCCCTCTCTCTTCACAACAAAGTCATAAGCCTTCATTTGATAGACTGCAGCCATTTTGTTATCAATTTTGTCATAGCTTTGGTTTTGACCTTCAGTGCCTGTTCTGTGGTTGGGCTTCTGTGCCTGTTGCTGGATTTGGGATTTAATTACCAGGATAAAGCAGATGGAGGAGAAACTCAGTGTTTACATTTTTCCATAGGATTTATTTTATTTCTTTGTTGTTTATCACTGAGGTATTTTTGTCTACGTAGTGTGAATTATTTGCAAAGGTATTTGTAACAACATTTGAGCAATGAACGTGCAGTCTGAAAAGCTCAAAAGTCTGCCTCTCTGACTCCACTTAAAACAGTCATTTCCTTCCTATGCAGTCTATGTCTTTAGTTGTCTAGTTCATAAATGTCGGTCTGGGAGGGGATGCCTGTGTGAAGTCATGACCCCGATTATGCCCGTATGAGTACTGGCTCATAATGCAGCACACATTGGAATTACAATATTTAGTGCAGAATTAAGCATTTCATTTTGCAGTGGAGTCTTAACACAGTCTTATCATAAACTTCCAACTTAACTGCCCACATACCATCCCCAGCTTGTCTTTGGAGAAAGGTCTCACTTTACCCTACCTGAATTGCCCTTAAGAGTCTCCAGCATGAGGAATGAAGTCCCTGACCTTAAGCATTGAAGTCAGGTATCAGAAGATGGGAATAGTTGAATGTTACTGGCCTGAGTTGGGTTCAGGTTGATTATCATGAACAGCTGCTGGCCCAAGCAGCTGGGCGGGGCCACAGCCAGGATAAACAACCCAACCAGCCAATGGGATGTGTGATACTCTACTGAGTCATACCCTGGATAAGGGGAGGGCTGGCCAGAGGTGAGGATGCCTATTTTCAACTTGCTTCAGTACAGCTGGAGAAGATAAAGTTGACATCACAGGTAGAGCTTTCCTAGCTTCTAGTACTTGCTTTGTACATCATTTTGTCAGTGTTATTGCTGTTGTTTTATTAACCTGTCCTTATTTCAACCCTGGGGGTTTCACTTTTTTTTTTTCCCTTCCTTCCCCCAGGAAGGAAGGGGGAGGGGAGTAGTGGGTGAGCGGCTGTGTGGTGTTTGTCTGCCAGCAGAGGTTAAACCATGTCAGTTGCACACTCCAAGTTGGCTTTACTTCTACCCAGATGCAGTTTAAGACCTTACAGGTATCTGAGCTAGCTGTGCAGGTCTGGAGCATGGCACTAGAGAGTTGTGCTGGTGAAGATGAGCCTTTCCTGCCCAGAGGCTTACTGTGGTTCAGACACTAAAAGCTGGACAAGCAGAAACACAGTCAAAAAAGGACACAGCAAACTCTTCCAAGAACATGTGCTCCTTCAACCAGAGAGACCATTCTTTGAGAGACCAGAGAGTCTATGTGAAATACTGGCCAGGTTTACTGCTCCTAGGGGTGAGGAGGTCAGACTGAAGTGGTTTGTCTAAAATATCACCCAATGCTTTTGAGATTTTTGAAATGAGACAGTAAATGCAGACAGGTGTATGTATGTGCAAGAAGTGCTCTGTTAGGTGTTTCTCAGCTGTTCTGCAGATATATCCTGAAACTCCAGCAAGGGTCTCGCTTGCTGGAGTCGGGTGCAGGAAAGATTAGAGGTCTCTATAAGCTTGGATCCTGGAGCTGATATGACCACCTAGTGTGATTACCCCAAAATAGTGTCAGCCATAGAGGTTGCTCCTGAAAGTTCTTTTTAGAAATCCAGAACTGTGAACTGTGATCTTACACTTAAGCCCATCTAGCTCAAAGACAAGTTAGCCTCTATTGTTAGATCCTATCCCAACTGACTAATGTTCATTTAGAGAGTGGAATTGTATCAGGGTATGACAAATCGTTCTTGAATAGCACCTAGGTACACTGAATATTTGCTTCCACATCTCCAGTGGAATAAATGTTAATTCATTTTAAATTCATTTGAGGCTAGCTTTGTTTATTTAACCAGGAGGTGCTCAGTTGCTGCTGTGAAAGGGACCCTGTTGCAACATAGCCTGCTTTCAGTTTCAAGCTTTGAGAGATTGTACAGTGTTATCAGCCCAACACAAGATAATTCTACAATGAAATTGCAGTGAAAACTTGGGAGACTAAAGAATTAGGTAGTGGTGGATACATCAAAATCTCAGGCTCATAACCATAGTCAAGTCTCCCTGCCTCAGTCCCAAAAGGGTACTTTAATTTTCTTCCTGTCTTGAAGCTCATAAACATACTTCTTTTCACAATAGATACCATATGCTTTTGGAAAAGGGCTGTAAAATTTTATAGCTATATCTGAGGGTATTATAAAAGTATAATAAAGTAAAAATAATACAAAGAAATAGAAATTATTGAACAACTGAATTAAAATATTAGGCTAGGATGGTTTTATTGCATTTGGATTCTACTTGTCTTACAGTAATGAATGGATAGAATTCTTTTCTAGAGTTAAGGTTAAGAATTTTATTTTAACAGTACTTGTAAACGTTTGCTTAAACACTTACATAATTTCAGTACATTGCTGAAGACTACTTAATTTTAGCTCAGTCAACACAAAACTGATTTCTGATGTTTAACTTTTGAAAATATTTTGCTTTGATTTAGGGAAATATTTCTGTCTCAGACATGAGTTTTCACTTACACAAATGATAGTACAATAATGGTGGTGACCAAATTACAGATACTTTGTTTAATCTGAAATGTTTCACCCTAAATGTGGCCTCTTTCTCTGAAAACTCATCAGAAAAATCATGGTTGCTCTCAGTAGTGCTGACTTCCTTTTTTTTCCTATTTAGAAGTTAAAAAGATACCAAACAATCATCTCAGAAGTGAAGATGGACAGTAGGAAAGTCTGCTGATTTGAGTAGCATAGCTTTCCTACATTCTCTTGGACAGAAGTTTCTACAGCTCAAAGTTTTCATTTTAATTTTGGTGTGGGGGGGAATTTCATCTCCAAAATCAGCTGGACTAGTAGACATTTGAACTTTTGTCATGGGAGAAGTCTCTCAGAAATAGCTGCAAAGAACTTAATAGTATTTCAGGGCTTTTTCTCCTACAGTGGGTCCACAGAAGCTGTTCCTAGTTCACCTTTCATGGCCCTTGAGCCACCCTCTGCCCATCTTGCCCTGTGAGTCCAGGCCTGGGGAATGCTCTGTACGAGATGCCCCGAATCACGAACCCTGCTGCGGTGAAGCCTGGTAACCCTCGTGGCCCTGTCCTGACCACTGCCTGTAACGTGCTGTAAAAGAGGCAGGCTGATGATGAAAATTTTATGTCGTGGTGTTTGGGTTTAAGATCTGGAGGAATTTTTGAAAGATAACACGTAGCTTAGCGATGTGCACTGGAACCAAGCTGCTAGTTGTGAAGTGAGCTCAGCCAAAAAGTTCGACTTTGTTTGCGCCCCTGGTGGCTTTTATATACATAAGAACAGTAAGACTTTAAAAAAGGCTACTGTAAATTTTACTGTGATCTATTATAGCTGGGAATATCTCAAATTATTCTTCACCACTTATCACAGCAATTGGAAACTTCAGATAAAGGTTGAAACCTGCTTTGCTTTGTCTTGCTACAGGGGTATGTTCTTTTCCCCAATTTAAAAAAAAAAAAAAGAAAAAAAAGAAAAGGTGTTTCAAGACATACAAAGAATGTGGCATGAAACTCAAGAGTATCTGTGTCTGGTTTTCGTGGGGGATGCTTAAAACCAATTAGACTGTTTTCCAGGGGAAACTTATGGCACACTGCTTGCGTATAAATTAACAGTAATGAAAGTGGTAAATTAAAATTGCAACATCAATTTAATTTTTAGCTCTGCTTTGCATTTTTATAGAAGGATTTATTACTACTGTGATTTACCCTCTACTAAGGAAAAAGAAAGGAAAGTATGAAATAGCAGTAACTGTAGTAATCTTCTGGAAGACTTCAGTTTGCAGAAAATGCTGCAGCATGTCTCCTCAGAAACCAAAGCTGCTGGAAGCACACCAGGCTGTCTTCCATTTTCTAGGCTGGATTCCCAGCATTTTCCAACACAGCAGTTCAGCTCTAAGGTTCAGCACACACTGAAGGAAAGATGAAGCACTGACTGCCTGTATGGCCTCCACTTCTTATTTCTCTTTTCTTTCCCTGGCTTCCTGCATGTGCTGGCAATGAGGAATGTTGATGGTGTGGAAGCCCTGCATGGGCTGTCCCAGCACACAATAGCAAATCTTTGATGTTTTTTGAAGAAAATACTTCAGTGCCATCGGTACCAAACATCCTTTGTGTCTTAGAAGTTAGCTTAAATCCCAGCGGAAGACTATGCTCCACAACTCCATTCATTCCTTGTGCTTGCAAGGTGACTGAGTTGGCTTAGGGGCGCATCCACAACTTTGGAACAAGCTTCCCACAAGACGTAAGACTCGGTGCCTTTGCCTTTCAACCTGAGAGTAAAAGGCGCTTTTCCAACTTGGCCTTCTATGTGCAGCAGCGTATCTATGTTGCTGCTCTTGGTTTTACTGGAAGGAAATACTGAAATTTTACTAAGTGGCCTGTCCCATACAGAAAGAATAAGAATGAGAGAGCAGGTGAGCTGTGAAAGATAGGTGGAGTTCATTAGTTAACAGGCCCTGCTGGGATATTTTAATGATGAAGGTGACATAAAACCTTTGCAAGGGAACACAGCAATATGAAACAAGTGCCCATTTTATCTCATTTCTTTTGTCTGCTGGAACAGAAGCAGAGACACCAAGAGGCAGGCTCAAGAAACCTAATTAAATCCTTAAAGGAAATAAAAATTAGTTCTCAGTTCTCTTGCCCAGACTTATTCTTTGTGTATTCATTTTGTATTATTTTCAGAAAAAAAAGTAAGACATTATAACCAGAATTCTTGAGGTATTTCTCAGTCTTGAATAGAGGATCTCTGTGTCTGAGCTGGACTTCAGATATGATCCATACTTCCAATACTGTCATTAGGACCTGCCAAGTATTTGGCATATCTGAGATCAGATTCACTGCTATAGAAAGGAGTCGGTGGACCCCCAAATATACTAATTTCTCTTGAAGAAATGTTTAAAGACTTCAAAGCAAAGTTTTCTAAAGGAAAGAACAATTAATAGTAAATTATATCAAGGAAGTTGAGTTCCTGTGGAAGTATTCATCAATGCTAACTTTTTTTTTAAGCTGTTATTTCCTTAGAAAGGAGAGTTAAATCAAAATATTATGATTTTATCATCTGATTGTACCAGTGTCACTGATACCAGTTAAGGTGTCAAAAAAGAAAATTTTGTAGTATCCTGAGGTTGCTTCGCTTCCTAGTTAAGATTACAGCAGCATTTTGCAGAGTGTGCTGTAAAGTAGCTTAGAAAGGAGAAATAATTTATTTTAAAAACACACCTGGTGCAGGAACAGACTTCAAGACTAGGTTGAAGATACAGCTCATACTTTGGCTTATGCTGGAATATTGTTTATTTCCTTGGCTTTTTAAAGCTGTATTTGTACTTATATTTTTGAAAAAAAAAAAAAAAAAAAAAAGACAATAAATATGTCCTTAAATGTTAAATGCAGTGATGTCTGTGATAAATATCTCCACACTAGGACATACTTTTTAAGGTTATGCATTCAGCTTTGTAACTATAGCTCCAGGAAGTCTCTGACGACAGGGGTAGTATTTATTGAAACTAGTTGGATGTTACACTGTTTTACTTCATTCTGCCCGAGTACTAACATCAGAAGTGACTAGATTCCTATAGGCACCTAACTTCAGAAAGGAGAGGTATGTCTGTACTTTCAAATTAAATGTGCCCAGGAATATTCCTAGGTGCTTAGGCCAGCTGGCACCGAGCAGCCTGTGCTGATGATCAGAAGCCGTTAAGTCTCCAAAGCAGGTTGGCTGCAGGCAGGCTGCCTGCTGGGAACAGCTCCTGGAGCATGCCGACTTCCAAAGCCTCGCCAGGAATAGCCTGGGACACTGATAGTCAGGCACAGGCCAAAAGCAGGCAAGAAAATGTTGTAACACTTTGTTAGGGTAGATAACAACATCCCTGTGCCCAGGAACATTCCCAGGCACAGATTTACTACTGTGGATGTAGACTGAGTGTATTAGAAAAGAAAAGAAGAAGAAAAAAAACAAAAACCACACCAAAAAAAAACCCAAAACAACAACAAAACCCAAGCACACACACACACACACACACGCACACACACAAACAAACAAAAAAACCACAAGGAAAAGCAATGATTATGGTAGAGTGTGAGTGGGCATGAAAGATGGACATAAAACTGAGCTATATTGGATGTTAGTGAAAATTGCACTGGTAAAAAGAATTCTCATAGCCTTACGCTCCAAAATCAAAAAAAGCAGAGAGAATTTTTAGAAAATTTCTAGAAATATCTTCTATTTAAAATTTAATAGAATGTAGTACAATATGTTTAATATATGTGTGTATATGTATGGACATAATAGGGACAGTTAACAAAATGAGAGCTCACTGTCCTACTGAATGCTACAAAGCGACTAACCTATGAGTTCAGTGCATCCTACCGGATGAGTTCAGTTTGTAGGTGGGAAAGGGTTGCAGTGATTCAAAGGAGAGCACTCAGAAGCTACGTGTACATTAGGAAGCAGTGCAGATAAATAGGCCAAATAAGAATGGAGTTGCAGAATGAAATGGATGCTGCTGCAGACAGGTGTCCACACAATATGCATTCCAGGGCTTTTTACTGTATTCTAGCTCCAGTCTGGTCTCATGGGCTAAATGCCCATTAGCAGCTGGAGCTTATTTTAGGTGCACTCCTGGAGCACACTTTCAGGATTCATTTCATCCCAAAGAAAATTCAGTTTATTCTCTCTGAGACTGCTCTGCCATAAGAACCAAAGTGCAGTATATGGGGATAATCAGGAGATTCACTTCAAAGGTGTCCTCCTGATCTAAACTAAAATACTAATGTAGAGGCACCTGGAGAGCTCATGCGACAGCATTACAGCAATGCAGAGCTAATGTGCACAATTAGTGAGCAACTGAGGCCACCCATCAGTGGAGCAGAGACAGAAGCCATTAACTGTTCAGAAAAGAAAATGTTTGCACAGACAGGGAAAAATTTTGTGCAAACATAAATGCTTTAGCACAAAACAGAGAAGAAAAAAATCTACTGGTAATTGTCTTGCATAGGGGAGTCTCTGCATTGGCAAGAAAATTGTTTTGCCAAAGCTTGCTTACAATAGTAAAAAGAAAAAAATGCACAACATCAGGAAAACAAACTGACTCACAAAATGTAATTTTGCACATATCTGGCTTTGATGTACTATACAAGAGCAAAACTAAACTTCATGTGCTATTTGCACAAGCATGAACTTTAAACTAAGAGCAGCAGCACAAAAGCAGAGAATTTGAATGCCAGCTGGACAGTTAAACATCAGTAAATGCTAGATAACAGAGACTTTGCTGGCATTTTGTGAGAACTGAGGAACTGCTAACAAAAATGGACAGCGTCGTTGAAGAAGAGAGTCTTGACCCTCACAATCCCTCAGATTTATGCTAAATATGATGTATATAGGAAGCAATACCTTATTGGTCAGTTTAGGGTCACCTGTCCTTTCCACTCCTTCCTACAGGTGTGGACTTTTAATTTCTGCACCCACAAGTGTGGTACACAAGATCCAGCAGTGACCTTGATCTGCACACCAATCCTTGGTAGTAGTATGGAGTGTTCCACTGCTGGAAGCAGACACTGCCTGTGAAAACTTGCGGTTAACTTCAGAAAGTGCAGTTCGTTCGTTAGAAGAACTGAGGAAAATCATTGAACAGAATTGGTTCTGTTCTCACTCAAACCAGGACAGAGACATAAAAACTCTTTGCATTCATAATGCACTTTGAGGAAAAGTAGAGTAAAGGACTTGATTTCGAACAGCATATCTCAGAACCTAGTCTTTGCTTTATTAGTCAGACTTCCGTGGCTCAACAGTCATTTTGCAGCCATTGCTACAGAGCAAGATTGGGCACTCTGGCAGCCCCACTACCAAGCTGCATTTAGAGACAGTAGAGCCTGGGCTATTTCTTGTTCACTTGTGCAAATAACCTGGGAATAAAAATGTTGTCCACCTCTCATCACTGCTATCATGACTATCACCTTGCAGCAAGTTGAATGACAAAATTGAGTCCAGAACTGAAATTGCATTTTTTTTTTTTTTCAAAAGCAAAGAGGAAGACATCCTTCAGTGATCAAATGGCTCTCAGAGAAAGCCTTCCCAGGAGCCTGGTGCTGTATGGATGTCAGGACACTTGTATACCTACTCCAGTGTCTGCTGCCTCAGGAAGCATTACAGCTGGCAATGGGGAAAGGAATAACAAAAAGAAAAGACCTCAAAGGGAAATACTATGATCAGCAGGTTAACAACCACCAAGAAATATGACCCAGAACTCTGCCAAGATTAAACCTTTCTCTCAAGATAAATCATGAACTTAAGTGCAAGCCACCCACATTGAAGAGACCCTATAATTTGTCTAAAGTAGGAGTGGGTGAGTGTATTTTCCAGTCTCACCCCAAATGTCTGTGTCCTATGACCAGGAGGCAAAGTTGTAGATAAGGGGGAATATTTTTTCTGAGGGTTTGGTCAATGGGACAGAACACAAACTTATGAACAAGCCATTGACAAACTTTGTAGCTGACTTGTTAAATGCCACACCACTGCAACAGCTGTGTCACAGGCAGTCTCTTTGCAGAAAATGCCCACCCAAGGTTTAAGCTGCTCGAAAGTTCCATTTGGGCAGTATTGAAAGTGACAGAGTGATCCTTCTAACCCAAGTTTTTACAGAAGTTCAGTTTGATTTTTTTTTTTTTCCCCACAGTAATAATTACTAAGTTGGGTATGTGCTGGTCCCCAAGCTAAGGATGGAGAGCAGTTACATTTGTGTTAAATAATGCCATCTCAGCTAAATATAACTGAGGGATGTCACCACAATGAACTTGCTTATTCCTGCATAAACACATCTATGTGTAGGGTACTCAGAGAACTCTGCTTCAAAAAAGTGATTGGAAGAAAATAATCCATCTGGAAGAAGGATTAAAAGCTGGAGTGAGGCACCCTCTCACTTCCGAGGTCTGAGCATAGAAAAATGTTTGTCTAAGTCTTCAGATAACCTGAAATGATGGTGAGGGGCACGAGCCACTCCTTCAGTGAAGTTACTGTCAGAAGAAGCAGCAGCCTAGGGATTTGAGGGGGTGCTGACATTGCCTGGGAGAACCCCATGATTCATGACTCTACTGCTCCCCATCACAGTCTTGCCTTTTCTCCTTCTCCCTGCCTGATGATGCAAGTGCTCCAGCTCCGCACCAAACATTTCCAGCAGCAGTGGGCACAGGAGGGCAACCCTGTGCTATTTCCAGCAAAATTAAGTGCTGCTTAAATACTTCACAGCTGTGAGCTGGCTTTGTGCCACAGTTATCTATGAAGGCCATGTAGTTGGGCTGCATTTTGCTACCCTGCCTTGTCTTCCTGCTGCCCCACTCCAAGTGCACACACGATAGGAAGCAGTTTGTCCTGCTATGGTGTCATGGCTCAGTGAAGTGGTCTGCACACAGAAAGAATGGATATTTGGTAAGAGCCTTAGTGCTTGTTCAGGACCACTCACTGCATCTTCTCATGGTCCCAGCCTTCCTGAGCAGAAGCAGCGAACCTCTCCTGTGTGGTGACTGTTCCTGCCGTTGTAAGCTGCTCAGACAAGCTCTCCTAGGAGCTTTATGCATCAGAATACAGAGCACCTCTATAAAATAAGGAGAGAAAAAAAGGGCAGGCAGACAAAACAGATTATCTATACTAATATATGTCATCTGTGCCCTTTATAGCAGCAGCTCTGTAGTAGACAGCATTAATGTAAAGAAGCTGCACTAGGTAGAAAATGATTTTTCCCTTTTTGTCTTATGGTCAAAATGGCTATAGATTTTTTTTTTTTTTTGAGCTGTCGATTGAATCACTGTAAGTATTTGGTATAACTTTAACAAGATTAATTATGTCAAGAAATAACAATAATTTTGGTTTTACAATTTCAATGAGTATGAGATTTTTAAATATGGCAGGCTTTTGAGTGGAGAAGCTCTGTAGGGCTTGTGTGACCACTCATCCATGAAGAAGTATGTTATCTGGAACTATCTGGGTGCAGAAAAGCTGAAGACAAACAGCACAAAGGAGTTGTACGCCCTGTGCTCCATTTTATCTTTTGTTGGGCACCTGTAACTCCTGTAATGAAGTCAGGTGGGAACTGTGTGTGCATATCCAAAAGACTGGGTTGGTTGCGGTCAGCCAGTGAGACATGGTCCTGGTTTCCCTAGTCACTTCATGGAGGCTGAACCTTGGTCAGTGTAATTACTTGCATGTTCAAAAGTCAACTGTGCCTAAAAGCTTGTAGGATCAAGACAGGAGTTTCTTCATAAGTATAAATTATATAGCTTGTGGTGCTATACCAATACTTTTGACCTGCAAAATAGCCCAATGAGTACACAGTGCAAAGTGATACATAAGGAAAGGTTTATGTGTCTCCTCTTTTTCTGCAAGGAGCAGTGAAAAAGTGGCTGGTCTATGGAAGCAATATGTGATTGTGGTTATATTTAATTGTAGGCAGAGGGCAAGCTGAATACATACACTTGCAAGCCTAACTGTGCATACAAATTAGTAATGTCTTGTAGCAACAAGATGATCAGAACTCATTTTAAAGCTATTACAGTAATTTAAACCAAGATGGTTTTTAAAAATACATTGATGTATGCCTGCAATATGTATTTCAAATGATTTGCACGTTAGATTTTTAAAAATAAGGTTCTTCCTCTGATTGACTTCAGTGAAAATCTAATTAAATTAGCATTTCAGAGTATATGACCATTGTAATGTCATTTTCAGTATATAATAATTTATATATTATTCTTTAGCTGTTATAAAGACAGATAAATATGCAAAAACACTGTGAAGGACCTGGAAGATTGATTCTGAGTGATTTTCTGATTGTCTACATTATGCTTTTATATAGCATCTATTGCTTGGTGTCTATGCATTGACATCTCACTGTTTGATGGAGATGTAGGAAACATATAAGTTTAATGAAGGTATCACTTTTGTAATGCATTATTGCTATTTTATTCATAAGTTTGATATAATGTTCATTGTAAATAGTTTAGCAATTACTTATTTCTGTTCATATGCATTTAAAAGTTTTAATAACTTTAAATGATCAAAGTTCTTCATCATCACTTCCTTTCAGTGGACCATTCCAATTTTACTGTCTGGCTATATTCTCCTTGTTGTTCTTGGGGTTTTTTTAATGCCAGCAGTTACGTGTTGATTTGTCCCATTCTTAAAACTATTGGAAGTCCTTAAACCAGAATACCCAAACTCTTCATAGGAAAGCACTTGGTATTTTCTTATCCTACCTCTTGCCAACTGAAGTGGGAGTTTTGAATATCTAGGGGTGGAAGCACTTACTATTAATGGCAGAACTACCATGTATTCTGACTCAGCATGCTGAAATTTAGTGATTTTTTGATCACTCAGTTGATAGAAATCATTGTAGCACTGAGTTTGGAGACTCTAAAAGGCAGTGTTAGGCTATTTGGTCATAACTACAAAAGTTGACTAGAGCTCATTTGTCTGCACTGAATACTTTACAATTAGGAATGTGTGAAGTAGAGATGGAAGGATTACTGTGTGTGAGAGATGAATGAGGGAAAACATTGTAGTCTGTGCAGAAGGAGGATAAGTACTGTAGTTCATCTGACATAAGATATGGATTACAATGAATCCATTATTAGCAGTGGTTTTCATTTAAGTAATCTATTAGTGTAGTAATATATGTATAGTTGTGTGATGTGTAATCTACCAGGGGAAAGCAGAGCTTATTTCTAGATATACTGAAATTTTATGCTGTTTACAGTATAGGCAAATTGGTAATAAATCTGGAGCTTCCATGCAAAAAACCACATCAAAACAAAAAGGCAGGATAAACAAGAATTAAAACAAAACAAAAAATCTGCAAAAGTTCCAGCAGATGGAAAAAGTGTATTCTCTTACTACTTGTGAAAGGTTTTATTGTTAGCAAAAAGTATTTGATGGGTAAATCTACAGCTAAAACACATATAGCAATAGTGAAAATGCACTTTTCTTTACACGCAATGGCAGCAGTGGTTATTCTACTAAATGTACTCAAAAGCCTTATAGAATGGCTTTCAAAATCTCGGTTTATTCCAGAGGCTGGAAGATGTGGTTGCTGGTTTCCCTCTCTGCCTCATCTCCCATTCCCCTGAGAGCACAAATTTGATGGACTTGATTGGTTAGACTGTATACTTTTTCTATGTTCATGATCCGTACGTCTATGTCTAAGTACTGCTGGGTGTCTAGAGCTGTATTTCCAGTAGGTAGATGCTCCAGGACTGTGGGAGACATAAGAAGGCTGTAGATAGCATGGATTTCCCCTTGCCTTGCCCACAGGGTGTAATTTGCCCTTGGGCTGCATGGTAGCATCAGGTTGCTCAGGGAGTTTTTGAACAGATTCACATGGATCATGTAGACACTTTAAATGCAGCTTCATGGGGCTTCACAGTTCTAGAACCAGGGCTAGGCTACTCCTGGTACCTGACCCAGCTTAGTTAGTATAAATGGAATTAGCAAATTCAGCTTAATACAGCTCCGCTCACCTTGCTGGGTCAGCAGCATCTGTGATTGACAGGTTGGTTGGTAACCACTCCTGTAGTCATAGCAGCAAGGATATTCATACTTTCTCAGAGTTGTAAGAAAAGATTTATTTTTTCCTTTTAAAAGTCTAGCTAGAACCTCTGAAACTTCTTTGAAAGGATCTAGAAAACTGACAGTCATTAGGTTCTGCTGGAGTTCAATCTTCTCAGTCCCTGTACCCCCCAGAAAAGAATGGTTAAATCCGAGGAAATGGATGATTTTAGTTTGTTTTGAACAGCTCAGTTACCAGCCAGCTTGGAGGAGAAGGTGGGTAAGTATGTAGCAATGTGGTTTTTTGGTACGATCAGTTAATTTACAAAATTGATATGAAAAACCCATAAGCTGAATGTATGAATATGTATACAAGTACAGATACATGTGAAAATGTAAATACAGGACTGATGTATTTTTATGTCTGTACCACTAAAAGTACAAAATCTTGTTTGCACAAAGTTTTTTCAATACTAAGGCTCAGCTGTTTTCTAAATGCATTTGAATACAGTTATATTTTCTTGCCTGTCAGATATTTGTTAATAGCCATTCTGCTGACATCTTAGTTACGCTGCTCCTCAGCTGACAGAATTTCATCTGCATAAATGGGTGGAAAGTCCTTTCCTCACATGTCCAACAAACTGAAGACAAAGTGCCTGCCAGTGTTTTAATTTCTTTTGCATGTTCTGGTTAGAGAGTGAGAAGAATGCTTTCACTCCACAGTGTCATGAATATGGTAATCTATGGAAATCAGAGAAAGCAGGTACTTAAGTTAAGCACATACTGTACTACAGGAATCCCTGATGAATTCAAGTCTCTTCTGTTTAGAGAAGATGTTGTTGTCTATTAAGTGACAGACTGCCAGATGTTCATGAAGTAGCACAGTAATGTGTATCAGTATCTTCTTTTCTTCACCCCAGAAGGTAACATTTTCTTTATCATCTATGTCATCCTGGCTTTTGATTGTAAATGTCTAAGCTTGCTTCAAATATTAACTCCTTTTTGTTTTATTGATGAATATTTCATGACTTCAGTACGTTTGTAGAATGTAAGTTTTTGCCGCACTATAGTAAGCCTATAATCCTAAAATCTTTTTCTTCACTTGGTATGTGTAAGTTGCTAAAAACCAAACATTTGAGGTAGAACATGAAGAATAATTTGTTCATGATTTTGAGCTAGTAAAGAAAATTTTGGCAGCATTAGAAAAATGATGAAAGTAGAAAAAAATTGTTAATTTAAATAATGGTTTTATCTGCACACTCAAGCATGGTACTGTATATCTCACGGTGAGGTCACAGCAGTATGTTTTCCTAGAACACATATTAATGTTCCATTTAGTCTCAGGATTACCACAGGGCTGGGGGTTAGCTCACCCGCTTTAAATAATCATGGTCTAAAGAGTGGGCAGAATCATTGAGTAACTAAATGCAATGGTATATACACACACAGCATGGGGAGTAGAGGTTATAGGAACAAGTATATGTGCAGTAATTACAGATGATTGAGACAGTGCTGTTTATGCAGCAAATAAAAGTTCCAAGAAAAAAAAAAAATCACAGTAGCTGAAAGGCCGAGTTAAATTTTTTTTTTTTTTTTCTGAAGAATTGTGTTCTGTCCTTTATTTTGAAGGCATTTCTACATCATTAAAGGCAGTGATACCAGCAACGTCTCGGGTCTAAAAAACAGCCCTGTGAACCCTTTAATTTAAGGGACAATTTTTTGTGTGTCTTCTTGATAATGTAACTACAGCAGCTCTGGGAGTTGTAATAGCTGGTGTTGGCCCAAGAAACTCACTCTTAGATGGAAACTGATAGAGTGAAGTATCCCATCCTCGCCATGGTACGTTGCCTGCCAGCATGCCATGGGGAGAACTCCTGCAGGATTCCCTGATGGAGGTCTTGACATGAACCCTACTGCCATCTGGATGATTCCTCTATGCCATGGGCCCTTACCATGCAGTGTATGGGAAGGGCCCATATTTTAGCATTGCGAGATTGACACAGAGAAGAGCAGCTATTTAGGATAATGTAGCTTTGAATGTCTGAAAGACTAAGGACATCTAAAAGAATATGAATTAGCAGCTTCACTTTCTCCATTGCCATACATACTTAGTTTTCATTAGTTAAGCAGTTTACCTGATTAGTGGGGAAAGCTTGTGCAAAATCTTCTCTCCATTTATCTATGAATATGAATATGTGTGTTATTTGACACCTCAGAGGAACAGATTTCAGCTTTTGGCTTTCTTGTTGGATGGGGGTTTTTTCCCCAGAAGGAGTACAAGCTACCTTGACAATTTGACAAGATTTTGTTGTTATTGTACCTGTTCTTTGGTACGGGGACTCTGTGTTGTCATCCTCTCTGGAAATGTTGGAGTCATGTTCATTTTATTCTCTGAGAACAAGAAAGAAAGCAGACACCACTTCAGGAAACTTTAGTAATCTTCTGTTGTTGTTGTTGTTATAAATTTGCAAGAGAGTGGAGGCAGACCACTGAATGGAAAATGTTGCCTAAAGTATGGTCAAGGCCTTAGGTACCTGCAGATTTTAATAAGGATTCCAGGTGTACGCAGCCATTCTGAGCACATTAGGTTTTAGAAAAAATAAACTTGAAGGATTCCAAAGCAACTGGAAAAAAAAATATTAAAATTGAAATTGCTTTCTCTGGAAAACTTTGTACATCACAGAAGTTTTCCACATAAGCAAATCGGGACCAAACATTGCTAAAACCTTTGTGCTGAGGGCATATAAAATTACCCATGCAAACCTGAATTAAACTCTTGTAGTTCTTGTAGCTGACCTGGGTGAGGTCAACTGTCTACATGTTAATGTTTCCCTTATCTGATAACCTTTCTATACCATGCTCCCACTTTCAGGGGTCCTGCTTCACCATCTTCAATGCTATTGGTTCTTGTCTGTAATCTTAATAGTTTTAACTGCGTCCAAGGTAGTCATTTGACTGGGTAGCATCCAAAGCTCTTTCACTCTTAGCTTTTACCTGCCCAGCTGCTTGTATCCCCAGTTCTCTAAAGTCAACAAGAAACCTTCCCAGAAGTGGTTCTGCCAAGGCAGCAAAGCCCAGATTTTCTGCATGTTTTCAGAAAAGTGTGGTGTTTAGAGAGGATGGCTGAACCAACTACAGTTCATCTGTTCTTCACAGGAAGGGAGCAGTCATCGTGGATTTGTGTAGGGAAAACCATGTTTGACCAACTTGATTGCCTACTGCAATGAGGTGACCGGCTTGGTAGATGGGAGGAGAGCTACTGCTGTTTAGCATTATCTTTAGCAAGGCTTTCAACACTGTGTCCCTTAGCATCCTCCTAGAAAAACAGCCGAAACATGCTGTAGGTAACCCCACTCCCAGTAGGAGCAGGGATGTTGAACAGGGTGGTTTCAAGATGTCCCTTCCAATCTCATCCACTCTGTGACTCTGAAGACAGTTGACTACCTCTGTCCTTTACAATCATTTTGAGAATTTGTGTTTTCTCTTCCTGCCTTCTCTATGTCTCTAAGGGAAGGCTGTTGGTTAAGTAATTTCAGAGAAGGATCTATTCAGAAAAACAAGCCACAGAGAAGGAAGTTTAAGAGCCACCTCTTGTCTGATTTCTAAAGCACACTAGTGTCATCTGACGCATATTGTGCTGCCCTGTTCACTAGCCTGTTCCACCAGTTAGGCTACTTACTGGTGTGTCCATAAAAAATGCAGCAATTGGAAGTGGAGGATTCTCTCTACTTTTTACCATTAGGAAACAAGCACCTTTTTTTAGTTCATAATATGCTCAATTACCTTTAGATTGATCCATGAATAAATTATACTCAAAACAGACTTATTCACCTTAAAGCTCTCCTGGCTTAAGGTTTCATTGTTGATTCATTATGTTGTCAGTTCTCTATTGGCAGAGTAATGCTTTTTTATATCTGAATAGAGACAGTTTTAGTGGAAGATACTGTTATCTTTAAATGAGTAGGATTTAACTTTTCTGGTGAGAACAAATTCATCAATGATGAATCCCTGGAGAAGCTACTGAAACAAAAATCACAATGTTGCTGAGATTTATACAGTTCATCAGTTAAAAGGCAGCTTTTGGATGTCTTGTCAGGTGGAGAGGATTTGGATTTTTCCTTTCTTTCTGTAAAATACTCCAACACACTATTTCAAGCTTCCACGTCTGTGATAATGTAGTTATAAACAATGAAATAATACCAATTAATGTATTTATTTTGGCTTCATTCCTGATGTTACCCCTCCAATAGAAACACATTGAATTATGGCTATATAGAAACAGATGGATACAAATAATGCAGCTATAGACAACACTGATACTGATATCTAAACAGACAAGAATGATCTAATTACTCTGCTTGTTGCAATCTTCTAAGCACTTGCTATGATCCACATATTCATATTCATTGGTTTGGGGTTTTTTTCTAAGCAGATGTTGATACGACAAAGTTTTCAGTGTATGGAGAGTTTAGTGACTTCGTAATATCTCGAAATTAAAAAAAAAAAAGTACTGTAGAAAAATCTTAAAAGCAAACAGATTTAAACTCATTGGAAATTGTGCTATTAAATCCCCCATGTGCTTAGGAAGATATTCCCCATTATGATTAGAGGTGATTTAATTTTAAACTTTCTTAAGTATCCACATCTTCAGCAGTTATTTCAACACATTTCCACTTCTGCTATATTCAGTAACTCATTTCATTAAATATGGCCAAAATGTTTGAAACTACAGCTCTGAACAATAAGCATTCTCATCAGCACTCCCTATATCTGTGCATTACTCTTAAGGGGAACCATCAATAAATCCTTCCTAAGCTCCTGAGGCTACATTTTCATGTATTATTTATTGTTATAGAAAAGATTGCTGGTTTTCAGTGATGTTTGATGAAATTTGGCTGCTTGTGAACTATGAGACTCCAAACATAAAATAACCAGATCATTTGTATGGCCACACAGTCACCTTCTGTTAAGTCAGTAGAAGTTCATTGTATATACCCAAGCCTGGACTAAGACCTAGGTATTTCCTTAATTATTTAATTCCATTTAATCAGTTTCTTGATGGAAAACCAGCAATGCACAGCAAAGACTGAGGTTGGATGTTACTTTTCTAGATGAATCATAATTTAATTTATTTATAAAAGATACAGTTTACATAGTTTAATTTATCTGCATGCACATCATTAGAAAATGTCAGAAATATGGTACTGATGGCATTGCACACTTTTCAAAATGTCTGTTGTACATTCTAGCTAGCAGCTATGGTAGATATAAAAACCAAAATAATTCCATCTCACCGAATATTAGAAAAATAATTAATTGCCTTTTTAAGTCACTCTTCACCTATACACAAAAATTAAATCTTTTTTCCACACTTTTTCATAGATCACCTGTTTCATTTCAATATATTCAGTACTTCTGTCTGTAGAAGTTATGAGATGGGCCATATGTTAAGAGAACAGAAGAATAAAGGATTTATTCTGCAAAGATTTGGTTATTCTTCCCAATGATGATCTTCCATCAGTCAAGCCATGAACAACTGTCTCCTCTCTCAACTACTTCAGTTAAAACCTCAGCAAAATCAGCTTTGCCACCAACTCTGAAAGTCAGCAACTCAGTTCCTGGCCAGACAGGGAAGAGTCCAAAAATGCTTTGTCATTAGGTATCCTGCCCTTTCAAGCCCAAAGTTGTTTGCATCAGCACATAAATTATGGAGAGAAACTGGTTTCTCGGTGACACAGCTACTACTTATTTATAGCCCAATTGTATTTCTAATTGATGCAGCCTAGCAGACATACAAGAACACTTTTAATCAAAATTTATATTTTTTAGATTTTTGCTAAAAGTCTTGGGCTTTCTAAAAGCCACATAACGAATTAAGTCTCTGTGTGCTTTAGAGCTTATCGATTAGATTGAAATTAGACAAATTCTTCCTTCTACTCATTTGCTTGTCTAAAATAAATCTGGTTTAGCTGTCACATTTTACTTCAGTATATGAGACCCCTGCCTTACTTCTGTTTGCAGTATTATTTAAAGCCTTGTTTTAAGCCATACTAGAAGAATTCCTTTCCAAGATCATGTGTGGCAACTGCACAGAATGGAAAGTTTGTTGTCTGTAAGGAAGCCCCTGAACATGACATGCAGGAACAAAGTTCCCATTGAACAGACAAAACAAGAGCTCTTTTCTGATGGGTGAACTCAAGCTACACCTAGATTTGGGACAGATGGGGTCTTCAACATCCTCCACAACAATCCTCCACAATCTTGCATTTGCCTAGAGTAAGGCTAAGGCTTAGTCCCAGCCTGCAGGATGGCACCTTCTCTGAAGAGCACCATGAGACTGCAAGTCTTGTTCTGACTTGAAGTTAAAAATGTGTTGAGGCCGCAAACCAAGTCTCAGAAACAGGGAAGCAGTTCAGGGACTTCACCCTCTGTCTGTATGTTCAGAGTGCCAAAAACCTAGTAGCCAAGAAAGCTTTTATTTGTCATAAAAAGAAGCCTGAGGTCCCAAGGTTGGGTATCATGACTGACAGAGCTCATTGAGGTTTTTTTTCTCCTAAGGATTAGCAGAAGAGCAATGTAACCTCTTCTGGATTTACTTCATTTTAAAAAATAATAATTTCTAAATTTTTAAATAATTCCAGTTTTAAAATTCACATTGAAATTCCCTCTTAAAAAATTGATAACCACAGCAGTACTGTATCTTGTTCGATATGCTCTTTGAGGTTGTATTATTAGCGTGAATTAATGCTAGCAGCTGCTGAGGCTACATATCCCCTGTTACTACCTGCTAGTTTCTGCAGTACTGCAGTAGCTTCTGAACAGGGTTTAGTTAGGGGAATAAAATAATTTTGCAGAATAAGGAACTAGTTTCAGGGGAGGAATGGTATGGTTTTTTGCATCAAGCAAAAAATCCCTGTTTTCTACCATTTTTCATTCACCCAAGCCTGTGATTGTGGCACACCACAGTTGTCCTTATCTCCGCTAGGTAGGCAAAGGGACTTTTTCTTTCAGGAAGCTGTGGTTTTATGAGGTCTGAGCCAGTGCTTCCATGTTCTGCAGTAAGACATGAGTTTTGCAATGCAGTGAAATCTTCCTCTAGAGTTTGCTTAATTGGGTTCAAGGATTAAATGTTGCAGAAAAGCCTGCAAGTGGGACAGAGAATAAATTAGGAGATTAGAATGTGTTTTGGTTCATTTGGTGTTTGTTAGCCTTACTTTGACAGGTCAAGACAACATTCTGTTACCAGAATGCAAAATACATGTTTGTAAGCTTTTAAAATATATATTGATATATTCATATATCCATACAAATATTATTAAACACTGGTGGAACCCTTCTGAGTAAGCTGATAGTTGTATGATACCTTTCCACATACTATAGAAACAAAGTTACACATTTGAATTCTTTAACATGATATATTTTTATATATAAGCAAGTATGCAATGGAGAAATCTAAGACTGTGGGATGCCTACCTGCAATTCAGCTATTTTTCTGCTGTGATATATTAACATTTTAATATTCAATATATATTTTCAAGTGAAATCATGAAGTTCATATTTGATTTTTATTCACTGCTTACTCTGGTATCATCTCACTGATTTAAATTTAAACTTCCTGAATAAGAAGCATGTTTCACTCAGCAAGGATTTAGGATTGGGACTGGACTCACCTTTTTAGTCCACTCACTCATTAAGCATAAACATGTTTCCTGTTTTGTTTTGGTTTGGATTTTTTTTTTCAGAAACTACCCAGTTTTGGACCTTACCTGGAACAACGCAAAAAGATAATAGCTGAGAACAAGATTAAACTGAGACAACAGAGCATGGCTGCTGTGCTTCCTGAGAAAAAGCATTTCATTCCTAAGAAGCCCATTCCAGCAATCAAGGTAACAAAAATAAATGCTTACACATAAGAAATGATCAACCATCAGACAGTTGACGTGCACAGTCATTTCTAGCAGTCTGAGTTGGTTATTACTGCTTTTAAGCTTGTTAGAGGGAATCGAAGACAACTATTTATGCAGACTTTCTAGCTTTTATCAAAATCAATGGGAAATGATTTGTGATATACATGTATAGGTATTTCCCCAATGTCATTTTTCAAAATGAAGATATTCAGGCCATGGATCAGTAATTGTAGAACATGGCATAGGTAATGCCTTGGAGAATGAAGTAGAACTGTTAACAATTTCTTTCAGTTTGAATGCTACAGTACGAGCTCAGTTTTGCATGATACCTTTTGATTACTTGCAATGGTCTAAATACTTCCATCTCTCATGTAGGATCAATGGAAAAGGTTGGTGTTCAGTACCTATGAAAGCTGTGTCATAGGCTTTTGTACTGAACTTTTAAAGCTGGAGAATGTTTGTCTAAGTAACTGATCCACTGTCTACAATGAGTAAATGTCAAGGTAAAAATAAATCCTGGGACCCCATCTACTGCATAATACATACATTGGAGCTTTTCCCTTCCCTTAGGTAGCAAATAAATGTCAATAAAATGAAACATCAGAAACTAATTGTTCTAAAACTTCATGTCTGAATAGGAAAAAGAAACAGGCCAAAAAAATACTTTTTTAAAAAATCAGTATTCTTTTGTAGCCCCCTTTAAAAAGGAGTGTGAAAATTGTATCTATTGAGTTTGATGACTGTCTTATATATGTGAGAATATCAGATATCTACAGATAGGTATCTTCAGACCTGTAAAAATTCTTGCAAAAATAAGGCCAAGCATAAAACACAATATGAGCAGTGGCTCAAAAATAACCCATAAATCCCAAGGGAAATTTGCAGTTTACCAACACATGCAGTATTCCAAGCTAACTGGTAGAACTGTAAAACCAGCCAAGGAGAAATTTTGAGTAATCTTCCTGTTTAATTTAAATGGTTTGCCACTTCTGTAGACCTCTCTCAGTTTTTTGGACTGCTTTTTTTGGTTTATGTCATGCTATTGGAAATTGCTCCCTTCCTCTTGTGCTGAGGTTCCCTTCTTTATGTATACAAAAAGTTCCAAAGAACAGCAATCTACTATTTTTTTTCCCCTCCTATTATGATGGACATTTTCAAAGCCTACTTGACCTCAGAGGTTTTATGGTTCTGTTCTCTTTGCAGGGAGAGTATTGATGTAGGGAAAAAGAGAAAGAAGAAGCAACAGCCAATAACTGCATTTTCAATGAGATAGCTTGCTTCTGAAAACAGCAGAAAACCAAAAATCTGATACTGTCCAAAAGCAAATAAACTGAATGAAGGGAAAAGCTTAGCAAGAGGGGAAAACAGACATAAAGACTTGAAACAAAATAAATAAAAAGTTAAAGTCAATAATTTATCAAGCCTAACTCCAAGTACAAAAGCAAAAAAGAACCAAGTGGTAGGAGATAGATGAAAAAAAAAAAAAAAAAAAAAAGAAAAAAAAGGGGCTGTACTGCAGAGAAGAGGAAAATTAATTCCCCAAAACAAAAACTTTTGTTTATAAAGACATTTAATACTTTTGTGTGGTGTCTGTGAGGAGCTTCTCAGTCAGAGAAATCAGGTTAGAATCTTTCTCACACTTTCATATAAATGAGACTGAGAAAGAGTGAAGCATTGGAAGATAATAGGAACCACAAAAGCTGATTCTTGACAGTCTTTCATTCTGACCATCTCTTTGGAAGGAAATGTTTTAACCATAATGAGAAAAACAGCAAGGAGAGATGCCCACTAAGAAACAGGAAAATAGATGGGTTTTGCTTGAAGTAGGGAACTTACCACTACAAATGGAAATTTATTATTAATAGATCCATCTATTGTTAAATTGTGGAGAAAATCTGCCAGGAAAATTCAGAATATTCATTAAGGAAACTGAGTGACACTTAATGAAAAAAGGTGACATCTGATACCCTTTACCTGATCAGGAATTCTCCACAAAGACAGAGGAGCTCAGACTTGAGTGATTTTTTTGTAACTGTCCAAGAAGTATTCACTTTTAGAATTACAAATCCCAGACTGTCTCCAAGCAGTTCTGTCTTGTCTGACCCTCTAGACAGCGGAGAGAATTAAGTTCTGTTAGTTCAGTCTAGGATATCAGGAGGTGGGAATGGTCAGCTCTTATAGCTAGTTCCAGCCTAACACTAGTTCTCTAGAGTAGTGTGGAGGTATGTTTGAAAGCTGATTGGACCTGAGAGATAGATGTCCTTGAAGGAGCTATGACCCCTGCTTTGGCTGGTTGTATTTTTGGAGGGTTGCTGCAAATTTTATGATGCCTGCCGAGAACATCCTCATCTGTTTAATCAGCTCTTGAGTTGGTAATATGTAAATTCCAACATTTATTTAAATTCCACACGCTGACAAAACCCCTTCATTTATAGATTTAAAACCCCTCTCTGGTGATCCAAAATCTAATTTTTTTTTTTTTTTTCCCCACGGCCTTTCTCTTTATTTTCTCTATTTTTCAATATTAATTGAAACTGCATACTTTGATATTCAGCAGATCTGTTTATTCTTTTTTTCACTTGTCTGTAATACCAGACATGGATGTGTCCTGGATCTTTCCTTTTCAGTTAGATTTTTCTACAGTTCCCACACGTGTATTTGCCTACCTCAAGTTACCTTCTTATTACTTTAATTTCTTTCCTTATCTATTCCTGTGTTTTTTTCCTAACAGTTTAATTCTTTGTCCTTCAGGGCCTATACCATAATATTTGGTCACCATTTATCTGCTTCATTTTATTTCTTCCTTTTTAACTCCACAAGTCTCACTATAGATATTGCTGTTCAGTTGTTTAAACACTCTGGCATAGCTTTGTTTGTCATCTTGGCTAGGGCATGACATACTGTTCCATTGGAAAAATAGAGATCCTCAAGCTTAAATGCCTTGTGTTAGAACTGTTTTTTACCCTTGTGTGTACAGATATGTTTACATGGTCTTTCACACATACCCAAGTCCTTTTATGATGCTGTAAGCACCCAGCTGGAAGCCAGCACCTTGGGAGGCATCTAGCCTCATTTAGTCAGTGCTGTGCTTAATCTACAAAATCTCTGAGAGGAGAGGTGTATTGATCTAGGCACAGCAATGTTATGCCATAACTGCATACCATTTGGATCCTTTCTGGCATGTATCTGGGTGGTTCAACATGGGTTCTTGCCTGGAAAAGACCGTATTTTAATCATCATCATAAGCATGGAGCTGCTGCATATTTCAGGTGGAACTATGCATGTGTCTCTTGTAATTTATGAGACTCTAAGTCTGCTTCTCTTGAGTATTTGCTCCAACATGAATCAGTGCAATAATCTCTCCTGCAGTAACTCATAATGATCCCTTCTTTATCACAGTACCTCAGCGAATATTCTCAATACATGTGATAGATTAAGCAAATAAAAGTTAGTCTTCATATATGGGGAAAAATTCTAGAGTCCAAACCTACTTTTTCCCTCCTCACTCTGACTGTAGGATTGCCTCAAGTGGAAATGGAATGGAATGGAATGGAATAGAATAGAATAGAATAGAATAGAATAGAATAGAATAGAATAGAATAGAATAGAA
>JANIJG010008524.1:0-57944 GCA_024611175.1 Megaceryle torquata
TGGTGATGGTGGGTGCGGTGAGGTGGTATGGGGGGGTGGGGGGGGGTGGAGGGGGGCGGGGGGAGGGGGGGGGGGGGGGGGTGGGGGGGAGCGGGTCGCAAATTTCAAACACAACTAAGTATTATTTACCTGATAGGCCATCAAAATTCCTGCTTCGATTTGATTTCAAGAATTGCATCATAGGGGAGATAGGTTTGTGCTGTGGTCTGAAGCTCATAAAATTTGCACTAAGACTTTGAATTTTATGAAAATTGCTTCCGGTGGCAGTGGAGAGATCTTGGTGCAACTTTTTGTCCTGTACAGCTATATATTTTTTGGGGGGGGAGAGGTAGGAAGGAGTCTGGGGATTGTATATACAGGAAATTAGCCAGTGTGATGGGTGAACATTTTGATTTCAACCCCAGTATTTTCTGTGCAGGCTAATGTTTTGGGTGTTACCAGGCCAAGTTTCATGAGGCTCAGACTGTAATCTAGCCTGAAGGTGATGTGGTCTTGGTCAGTACTTGAGATTGGTCTCAGCAATTCGTTTTGAACGTTGTATTGTCAGAGTTGAAAGTACACATAAAACAGCAGCAACAAACAGCAGAATCTGAGCATGGGTGATGGTTGGGCAAGTCAACATAAAAGTGACTGAACTGGAATTTGCCTTGTCTAACCTTTCTGTTTGGTATTTCATGTTTCTCCAGTAATCTCTTTCCTAAAGTGGGAGCTACTAGACCGTTTCAGTGCAACAGTATTTGTACAGTGTTGATGGAAAGAAGGTTTCTTATGAGAAGTGGCTGAAAACTTGTCCAAATTACTCCAGGACTGACCAGATGTCCTGTGACTCTTGAGGCCTGAAGCTGCACCTGAAATCCTCTGCTTCTGCTGAGTCATGAGCAGGCAGGAGGCTGGAATATGTCCGGATGAAATCTCGGGCTGCTGCCAGCTGGGTATGGTCACGGCAAAGGCAAAAGATCGATAGGGGGGGAAAAAAGAAATAAAAAAATTATGCAAGTATTTTAAAAGCAGGGGGTGGGGGTGGGGGCAGTTTCTATGTTCCTTAAAAGGTAAGGGTGCTTCAGACATTGGGAAACTTGTCTTGTTTCTTTTAACCTTCTGCCAGAATTTTATGTGACTGGGTTGAAGCAGGGATTGTCTGTAGCATGTAGCTGTATTTTAGCAGCGGTTTGTCTCATCTGGTGTCAGTGTAGAAATCAGTTCTGTCACAAACATGAGAAAAGGATAAATTAGACACTTCCTAAAGGTCCTTTTATTTTTATTTTTTCCAGAAAACACACTCAAGGACACCTGGGCTGTCTTGGATTTGAGCTGCTTGTGAGCTTAGTCCTGCCTGTTCTCTTTTTCATCTCCCACCTCCCTGTGAGACCATTGCTTTGGGGCATAATAGGGAATTGCCACAGACCACTTAGAAATCTTTATGTGAATGCCTGTAATTTGCCATATGCCTGTCATACCATCAGAAAGATTTCTCTTAGGGATGTATACTGAATAAGGAAAATAGTTCCTTGTGCTAAGAGAAGTGGCCTGCCTTTTGAGACGGGAAAAGGCAATATAATGAGTGGCATTTAAACTTTCTGAATCTTTCACTCTTCCTTCATTTGCCCTTGTAGTGAGTGTGTGTTTTTGTGTTTCTGGAGGGTTTTGGGTTTTTTTGTGTGTATTAAACAATGGCTGGACTATGGTATGCAAAGGCTATTCCCTATGAGAAATTCACTACCCACAGGAAAACTTGGCTCGTGGCCTCTCTGTAGCCCAGGAGGGTTTGCTGGCAGAGTCTCCGAGATGCCGGGAGCATGTGACAGCCGGCTGTGAGGGCAGCCTGGCTCACCCGTGCTGCTGCAGCCAGGGGAAACACTGCAGAAAGTTATTTGAACCTGCCCTTAAAGTTTGACATGCAGAGAAGGCGGCTAAATTATCACCATTCTTTGGTTTTGGAGCTACCTTTGCTATGTGCAGAAATGTAGCTTTTCCCTGTGTTGTAGGGGTTTTCTTTAGAGCTATGTAGAATAAAAGCTCCTTTATGAATGTCTGCTATTGAGGTTATTTACATAACGAGGACCTGATCCTGTTTCACCTCTGCTTGCCATCCGACCCGTGGAAGTTTGTGGGTGTGGGCAATTTCTCTCACTGCCTTAGCAGAGTGCTGTGGTCAGCAGGGATGGTGGAGTCCAGGCATAGGCTGAGCCTTGCCATGCTGCCATAACTTGCCCTGGTTCCCTGTACTGAGCCAATGGCCCTGCCGTGATCCTCACCACAGCATCGTGTGCTCAAGTGACCAGGTGTCTGATGTGGTTCTGCTGCAGGAAGGTGTCAGCTGGGATTTTGGAAAGTCAGGGCCCTGCTGCATCAGGGCTTGAGGACTGAGAAATTGTACAGAATTCAGGATGAGCCTCTTTTGCTGAGGGGAGGCCGTTGGTGGTGCGGGGATAGTTGGTGGTCGCTTTCACCCCTGCTGTGGGCCCAAGGAATGCAAATACAGGCTGGTCTTGAGAAAGAGGTCTCAGCTCAATCCACCTTGGCTCTGTCTCGTCATCCCAGATGGGGCTTTGCCTGCACCTTGTGTGTGGAAGGAGTTAGGAAATGCTGGTGGAGGGCTGTGGGTGACAGGTGACAGCTGCTGTCCACATGCAGAAAGAGCTAATAGGCTGCTTATCTGATAATTAGTCCTAAGTTTAGTTGGGGGAGGGGGGACTATCATTATCAGCTTTATGGCAGAGCAGCTCATTGCATGTCAGTCCAAGATGGTAAAAAAACCCAACCAACCAAAAAAAACCCAACCCCTAAACAAACAACAACAACAAAAAAACCAAACAGCACAAACACCAAAAACCCCACCAAACTACGATAATCTACCCCTTCCCTGGCCCTACATATGAAAATGAAGTAAAAACGATGCAGCATGTCACTCATGGGAATCTGTTTCTGCTTTTCTTCTGCTGTGCAAGCCTTCACGGGTATGCAGGGAGACCTCATCCTGTAACAGAGATGCAATGCTTTGTTTCTACCCTGGTAGGTTTCCCCATGTCCGTGACGTGTTGGCCGAGGCTCTGCGGCTCCTCTCCGCCCTCGGAGCGGCCAGTCGCTGCCCTCTGGACTCCGTGATCCCCGACGGGCGTCATGAGCATTGCAATCCCTCTGGGAGTCACCACACCAGATACATCCTACTCCGACATGGCTGCAGGATCGGAGTGAGTGTTACCCCATGGAGGAGGAGGGGAGGGTGTCAAAGGGCTGCTCTGGAATGGGGCTGCAGGATCTGTGCCAGTGCTTTCTCCCCTTGGGAGAGAGGGTGTGCTGGTCTGCTGGCTGTGCGAGAGAGATGAATGCAGAGACAGACTCTGAGCATTTAACAAATGCAGCGTTATGGGACTTGGTAAGTTTGACATAGGAGAGCGGGGACAAGGGAGAATTCCAACAGTATGAGGTACTCAACCTTGTGGTTTATATTGGCTTGTCTAGTAAGTCTATACTCAAGTGCAGGCAGTTCTGTGTTTGCTGTACCCATGCTTGACGTTGGCAAGGTACGAGCCATCTCCTTTTCCAAGAGCTGTGTTATATGAGGGATCTGTGTGCTGAGCCTGCCTCTCAGTAGAGCTTACAAAGTCAGACTCAATTCCAGTCTTACACGACTGATTTCGGGACCCTTTTGGAGCTTGTGTGACAAGATCAGCCTATGTAAACGTCTTTATTTTGTTTCTGCCACTGATCAGATTCAAGAAGCACATCTCAGTGGACAGTCAGTCCTTCAAGGTGCCCACCATGGGACCCTGTACAGGGCTCTCACCACAGTCCTATCTCTGAGGCCTGTTGAAGGGCACTTACCATTTCTTTTTAAAACCTCTGCTTCTGCAGGAGTCAGGAGCATTTCAAATCCAGAAAATAATACATTGTGATCTTCTCTTAAAACCCCTGTTAGAATGATGTCAACTCAGATGAGTACTATGTTTTTGGCGGAGGCGAGAGGGAGAGCTCAAGTTATTTCTGTGTGCCTCTTCTCTGCTGCTTTCCTGCATCCTTTGAAATACAGACTGTAGCATCTCTCTACAAAAATTTACAAAGGGCATTTTGGAGATAGATTTCTCCATGTATTATTTAACGGTACCTACTGTGCAAATGCCTGCATGTCTGATTGATCAGTGTAAACCAGATATTGCTCCAGACTATTAATTTTAAGCTGTAAAAGCAGTGGGCTAGGGTATGAATCATTGTTTTTCCCTTCCATCTTGCCCTGATTTGACTATGCACAGAGTTTGACTACACAGTCACACTCTCTGCAAGACTGCTAATGCTCTGTTTTGTCTGTCTTGGCACTGGCCCCGTTTTAGGCATTCTTCTTTGTGATGCTTTGTTCCATCCTGAAGCCCATATTTTTACATGTTGTTTTTAAACAGGGAGTCAGAAACTACTAAGTCACTTATCTGCAGTGGGTATATATGATCCTTCACTTTTCAAGACTGAACATTCAGTATTGCTTGTCACCATGCTTCTCCCACACCAGTACTTTAAAGGCTCCACATGCAGGAATTTTAAACTGTTTATGACAGGAGAAAGAGTGCTAAATAGTTTACTCATGTACTAGGCACTGCTTTCAGAGCTGAGCATGGTAGAGAGGACAGCCAGATATATCTACGTATGTCCCTTGTAATACTTAAATGTCAAAAAAACCCTGCCTGTAAACCTTCTGCACATCATCTTCTTTTTCCCTGCTTGTAATAAACTTGTAGGTCGAAGTTGAGGCTAGGCTCGAGTGCTTGCAGAAAAAGGCTTTTAAAGATTTCTGAATTGTTTGCTCTGTCTCTTTTCAAAAATTTGGGAATGCCAGGACTTATTCTCTGGGCTTTGCACTGAGCACTGTTACTTACTGCTGAAGTGTTCTTCACGAGTCTGCTCAAAGTTGAGGCTATCCTCCACTTCTCCTATGAAACTCCACTAGTTTGGTGCGTGAAGTCCCAGGTGCTCGAGCTTCTTGTCTCTTAAAGGGATTGATTTCAAAGACGATCACAAAGGCAGCGGGAATGTAGAAAGAAAACTGTCTGGCCCTCTTTTCAGACTGAGCTTTAGCATCTTCCCCTGGCCTCTGATATAAAGTGAGGGTGAAAACACTGAAGGATTGTGTTCATCTGAGGGTGACATGGAGGCTGCAGAGTAGTTTTGCTGTGTTTGTCTGACTGCATATTGGAAGCTGTTGAAGCTCCTCGGCGGGCCGCTGCTGAGGAAGCATGGGCCCCAGCACTGTTGCCCCTGGACACCATTGCATCAACAATCTTGAAGTTTTATTGCTGGTGCTTGCGGCAGCATTGCTTGTATTCCAGACTGACTGTAGTTAGGAATGTGGGTGACTTGGACAGAGGAAAGACCTGCTGTTTAGGCTCTTTAGACTCTTTCCTAATACTATTTATGAAAATACAATTAAACCTGAATGGATTTAACTCTGTACCAATCTGGAAGTCTTAAAGAACTGTGGCAAAGAGCCAGCAAGGCTGGATTATGTGTCAAGCTCTATATGATATCTTTTATTAATTATATCCTCTGAGAGGTATCACCAACTATCTCCTGCTTTTGACTGTTTAAGTGGCTGTAGTTACATAGAAAACCAACTGACTTTATCATGTCACATTCCTAAATCCTGAGCTACAGAAGTATGCTTTGCATAGATTTAAGATCTTCTGCCTTCTGCAGTTCTTCGTACAATAAATTATTGATCCTTTATGTTGCAGTCAGATCCACCTTACCCCACAATAAGCCAGAAGGTTAGTGCATTGGAGAGTGTATCGGGTTTAGTGGCAGGGCAGGGCAAACTTCAGTGCAGCAGAGATTTCAAGAGCTAATAGGAAGTCCAAAGGGCACAGGGGTTAGTGTTCTTGGGTGGTGCCTAACCACTGTCCCACGTGTGACCACTGGCTGTCGTTGGTCGAGTACTGCCCAATTCACGCCGACAATGTAGGACCCGCTCAGAATCCTGCGAGACCTCACCAGAGCAGCAGAGGTCCAAGGTAAAGGTTTCCTTTCCTGTATTATTCTTTCATGCTTGCTCAGCCCCTTGCTATAGTTTTGAAGATTCCATGTGCAGACCTGATTCAGTAATACTCTGCTGTGTTCCAGGATGGGCTCTACTTCTAGCCTGTGCAGAGGGTAGCTGACTTGTGTCTTCTGCTGGTAACAGACAGTGTGTTTTCCTGCTGGTATTCTGTCTGTAGTCTAGTTATCTAACATTCCCTGCATTGAACTGCAGCTGTCCCTTCTCTGAGTAGGGTTTCCGCAGCTTTCTGCTAAGGATATACCTTTCATTTTCAGCTGGTTTTTTTTTTCCACCACCGTGTGGTCAAAGAGTGCATTGTACCTCAGCAGCAAATCTGTTCAGCACTTTGAACACCGTGTTGCTGTATAGGAAGCACAGGGTGAATCTAATTTGTCTGTGGCCACTCTCTGTCCAGGTCATGGATTTTGTTGCCTTTTTGTAACAAGAATCTCCCAGCTCCTGGTAGGTGCTGTCAAGACAGCCACAGGTTTCATGCAGTCCTTTATCACAGGAAGCTGGACTTGGGTAACAGTTATATCTGTGGGAGAGAGAAACAAGGGCAGGTGCAGGAAAGCTGCTTACCTGCTATTTGAAATAAGCTGATGCAGAGTTAAAATGGCAGTACTGTGTTCAGGGGCTTTGAGATGAGGCTGGCTGAGCTCAGATGTGAATGCTGAACTAGACCCAACTTCCTCAACTATAAGGAAACAGGTTCTTACATGCTAATTATATTTTTAACTTCCTAGATTGAGACCCAGTTTAATGAGTTATCCAGGGTGGCCCTTGCTCAATTCCTTCCCTCTGAAAGCAGGTTTATCCTGTACAACTTCTGCACACATGATGCCTGGGGAAGCACAAAATAACCCCTCAATTTTATGAAATTTTTTCATTTTGAGCTAATGGGTTAAAAAAAAAAAAGAAGTGAAGTACTGGCACTTTAAAAAAAAAAAAAAAAAAAAAAAAAAGTGTTATATTGACGGGTTTTACTTCTGGCCCTTTCTGCAGCCCAGAGTCTGTGGAAGCTAGTCCAGCTGTCAGTGAGAAGAATGTGTACTCCAGCCACGGCTATGGGGCCACCCAGAAACACAGCTATCGCGGGCTGCCTTACGCAGTGAGTACTCTCTCTGCAGTGAATCAGCTCTTTACTGTCTACTTTACTCTTTTCTCCTTGCTTCATAGTTATTTGCCTGTTAAGCCTTAGGAGTTTTGGCTTATTTATTAGGGAACACTGAGTTACAGCTGAGTTCTGCCATACATTTTGCATTTGTGTGTTTATTGTTTGTGAAGTCTTGCATACTCTATAGCAAGCTTTATTAGTGTTCTAGGTGATAGATTTTTAACTGAAGTATATGAACGAAGTGTGAATATATATGAATATGTATTTTCCTGGTGGTAATTTTATGCCCCATTTGGTTTATTGTGCACTATACTTGTTTCAGCTGCGCAGGTTTTCGTATTGGTAATTTATAACTATGAGAAACAAGGAACGGTCAGGAAGAGTGGGAGCATGGCTTGAAACTGTGGGGTAATCAGGACACCACAGAGTCATTGAGGTTAGAAGGGGCATCCTGAGATCACAGCACCCAACTTCCCTTCTCAAGCTGACTCTGAGCAGGTTGCCCAGGACTGTGTCCAGTTGGATTTTGAGTATCTCAACAGACAGAAACTCAACATCTCTGGGTGACCGATTCCAGTGTTTGACCACTGATGTCATCTCAGGTTATTAGCAGTAAAACAGTTAATTTCAAAATAGTTCAGTTGTTTTCATGAGTTTTTAATATAATTCAGGGGTGCAGAAGGAAATCATTCATGTCTTTCAGAGCTATTGCTTTACCTTCTTGGTAAATGGAGGAATTGAGACTACAGTTTTACACCAGTTGTCAAGTAATAACCTGGGAACTGGGGATTTGGGACTTCAATTTCTAGGCACTGTATCTTCATGTTAAAAGTAGTACTGCAAATACTCATTTTCAGGATCATAATTACGGAGCCCCTCCTCCTCCAACGCCGCCAGCCTCCCCTCCTGTCCAGACCATTATACCTCGTGCAGAACTGAACGGCCTGCACTTGCCTGATGAGGAGAACTCCGGAGACAGTGAGAGCTCCTCAGAAGGAGAATCAATTCCCACTTGGTGCCACTGCAGTGTCTCCCAAGATGGTTTCCTCCTCAAGTGTGAAAAGTGCAGGTAAGCTTTGGTGCAGTGCAGATCTGGACTGCTCCTTATGTCGACTTCTCATACTGAACCATGTCACATTTGGGCTGTGGGACAGACTTCCTTTTGCTAACTGGAGCATTCTTTCCAGTGCTTTACCCAGTATTGACCCTCCTCCTTTGCGTTGTCAGCCTGACAAGTGTTGGTGGCACCAGGAGTGGAGATGAGGATGTTAAATCGATGTTCTTATCATCCTGGGCCCCACTGAGGGCATGCATCTTGTGACATCCTGTTGAATTTCAAGTGACTTTACTCCTACAAACCAGCTTCAATTGTGCATTCTCCTTTGGCAGAGGAATGAGCAGGGGGAAGGTGATCAGACTCCGCCGCCGGAAGCAGGACAACGTGTCAGGTGAGCTTGAGGTTGTAATTCTGATAATGGCAGCTTTTGCATTCTTTCTACAAGACCTTTGTCTTTTGGCTGCTGTAATCATATAACTCTGATCAGTGCCTGCTAATGTTCTTTGCCTCTCAGCAAAGGGGGGATTTTCTCCTCTGATTCCACCTTACCTTTCCCAAGTTAGCTCTTAGGAAAATCAGCTTATCTTGTGAACAGAAAAGGGAAATGTTCATCACTGACATTCTGTGAGATACCAGACATCTGGGAAATCTGTTTCCAGTCTGGGTGGGAAAACCAAAGTTTCCAGTTTGGGTGGTATAGTTTTCTTGGGGAAGAGCTATACAGGGTCATCAAGTCATCTTGATGAAAATGGATGTTCTCTCTGGGATGAGTAAAAACATTGCTAACGAAGTACTCCTCTCTGTAGGTGGGGACAGCAGTGCAACTGAGAGCTGGGATGAAGAGCTATCTCCCTCTACAGTGCTGTACACAGCTACACAGCACACCCCTACAAGCATCACGCTGACTGTCAACCGTGTCCGTAGAAGCAAACCTAAGAAGAGGAAGAGAAGTACAGAAAAAGCTCGCACTGCTCCCAAGGCCAAAAAGATCAAGGTATGTGGAGTGAGACAGGGTTGCTGCATCTCCTACCGGATGCTGTGTGGAGTATTGTTGAGAGCAGGTTGACAAGCTGACAGGCAAGAAACTTTTGTCCTGTCAGGAATTGCTCTTTCTGGTGCAATAATGTGATGCCTTGTATTTGTGACCTGCTAGAGTACATGGCTGTTGGTTTAAAAATTACCTTACTGGAACTCCACCCTTATTTCCCAGTGATGTGCATTCATGCTCAGAGCTTGGATTTGATTACGTATTTCCCTCCGGCTCTATTAGAATTTGGGGAAATATCTCTGGGAGTCTGTTTGTGGCAAAGGGACGGTCTGTGAATGGAGTGAAAAAAAGAAGGATAGTGGCATTTCTTCATAGTCTCTGTTAAGGAATCTGGGCTGCAGAGCCTTCCTGGCACTGGTCTTCAGGGAGAGAGATAGTGCCTGTGTGGAAAACTATGTAGGTAGTGATGAACATTTGTTGAGGGATGACTTTGCTGTCATTTTTTTTGTGAGAGTTTGGAGGCTGAAATAATTTTGGATTGCTTATACTGGAATGTAAGTGTGTGAGCAGCTGGTTCTTTCTCATAATCTTCTAGCTTTACCATGCTTTTCCCCAGGTCAGTTTTTCCCTTGAAGTTCTTCTGGCAGGCACTGATTAAATAAAATACCAGAATCAAGAGTCATGTGAGGTGTTGAAGTTTTCAGTCGTGAACCAGCTTGATTCTGTTGCTGGCCCTTTCTTCTGTCAAAACAAGTGGGATTAGTTGGGACAGTTTTGATTTTGATCTTGAGATTTTTATTAAGTATGAGACAGGTCTTTTTAGTTCAGAAATCCTGGCTGTCAAGCTTTTCAGCAGTTTCCACTGATTTGCATTGCAGAATCTTTTTGTTCAAGTTCATCGGTTCTCATTTAGGTCCTCCTGTAATTCTTGCCATCTTCTGTTAAGGGTTGGTCTGTTGAAGTAAGATCCAGTGTGGTTCTTTGCAGAAAAATATAATCGTTGTTTTTTTTCTCTCTTTCTCTCCTTGTACGGGGGACAGGCCTTTCGAGAGGGCTCACGAAAGTCTCTGAGGATGAAGGTGAGTAGAACCGAGAACCCTCTGCGATAGTGGTGGGTTTTTTTCCCCTGTATTTTATGCCACTCTTGGTTTGCCTGGGAAATTTCTGGTTGTGGGACCAGCCGCAGAATAATCTTAAGCCTTACCATGCACCACAAACAGATCTATTCAAAAGGGTATTGCAGCAATTGCCCCTTGCTTTTGCTCAGATAACTTTCTACAAGGCAGTGCTGTCCAGTTCCAAGAGATACAATTGATTCATTACACTTGGGAGTGGGGTGTTTGATGTAAGGGAAGTAGAACTGGTTGTGGCCAATCTTGTGTGAAGTCAATTATCATTTGGTTGCATCAAAGCTATTTTAAGTTTGGGCATCAAAGTAATACACAAGTTTAATGTTGGGAGTCCCTAGCAGTGTTGCCTCATTTCTCTCCATGCCCTCTTACTAGGGATGGCTGGGATGCTTGTATTTCTGTCTGACTTTCTGCAGCTCTAGTAGGTGTGGCTATCTGGTAGAAACTCTGATCGACAACAAATTCAGACTTGCACTTTGAGCTAACGCATTCCTAGACACAGAAGAGGTGCCTTAAAGTTCACCCAGTTCCATCTGACCCCAGTACTGTAGCTGACAGTGGCTTGTAGCAGGTGGCTCAGGAGGTAGGACAATGCTGTGGTCTGTCTGTATGCACCTACTCCTGTTGTACGCAGGTGCCTTGAGAGGGTTTCCATGAATGAAAAGTCAAGGCTTTTAGTATGTATGATGAAATCCGTTGTTCTTCAGTGGTTCTTGTCACTAGTACCTCAGTCCCACATATGTCTCAGTCCCTTATGAAGCCAGTTGAGTTTCTGACCTCTGCAGTATTATTTGTTGAATTACTTCAACTATTTTCAAGTAAAGAACTAAATTTTTTTTTTCCCCCTTACAAGATGGTATAAATGGATTTCCTGATTTTGCGCGCTCTCCTTTACACTGCTTAGTAGGTGCAGTTTTAATCCTCTGGAAATTAGTTTATGTTCTACCTTCAGTTTCTTGAAACTGATGACCGTTTATCTAGAAGGTTCAGAATTATTTTTGGATCAGTCACTGAAAGATTGAGATGCAGTCAGCATCATCTAGCGTTATGTTGGACGTGAGTGGGTTGATTGTAGAACAAGCCCACATGAGTTTTATTTGCCTTTGTGTGTTCTGTTCCTTTGCTTTTTAAAATTTCCTTAATTATTTTCCCAGAGTGACCAAAAAAACTTTTTCTGGCCATATACTACCTTAATTTTCTTGTACGTAGCAGTGCCAATTCTCAAGAGGTCTTAAGAATCGACAGAGAACTCTGGGCAGGACTAAGTGGCACTGTTGTACAATGTTCTGGAGGATGCAGGGTCTGAAAAAGGTGTCGTCATAACCAACACTTTCTTAGCTTGCAATACATTTGCCTTATTTTGGTAGCATTTTCTTATGCTGTGAACACTGTGGATAGGCTTTTCCTGTTGTGTGCTAGCCATTCACTCTTTGCTGTCTGGTGCAGAATTCCCCTTCTGAAGCGCATGCCTTGGATGAAAACACAGCTGAAGGGTGGGAGAATCGAATACGACTCTGGACAGATCAGTACGAAGAAGCCTTCACTAACCAGTACAGTGCTGATGTACAGAACTTGTTGGAGCGTCATCTGAACTCTAATAAAGAATACGTGGGCAAAACTGCTATGCTAGACACAATCAACAAAACAGAGCTGGCCTGCAATAATACTGTTATTGGGTCCCAGATGCAGGTAAGAGCCATTGTGACAGAAGTGGGGTAGGCCGGGCCCTCTGGTTTCTAGACAGAGGGCCTGGGCATGGGTGAGCCATAGCTGGTCATATCATTTCAGACCAGTGGGCATAGATTTGATATAAAAGGGAACGGAAGAGATGCCAGTACCAAAACAGATTCAGAAACACTTGCATTCAGCCAAATCACTATTGCTACACTGGGGATATTTTGTACAGTTCTGTGATGTGGTTCACGGGTATTTTGCCATAACGCTTTTGCTCACTGAATGAATGGCTTGAGGCAGAACCAGATCTATGACTTGCTGGAGACAGGAAATTGCCTACTTTCCGCCTGAGTTTTCCTGTCCTCCTTCCCCCCCCACTCCCAGCTCATGTTTTCTGGAAAGCTATTATAAAGAACTTCTCAACATTATTTCAAGATTTTTGGATGATTATTTGGACTCTGGTAACTTTAAAATATTGCACAAGTAGAAATGAACTGTCTCTCCCTAGTCTGTCTCATCCAAGATGATTGGTGTCTTGCAAGCTTTATGGAGTGCATGTAGACAAGGAGAAACAGGAAGAGGAAGGATGTGTTTCTGTGGTGTATGTCCTCCCCACTACTCTTATCAGCTGATGTTTCATTTGGTCCGTGCTTTATTGAACAGAGAGTGGCATTGCCCCTCAGTTCAGGCTTTGTGGGGCTTCCTTGTCCAGGACAATGGAGATAAGTGCAACTGAAAAGGATGGGCTTCAAAACAGATGTGGGGCACCTCTTCAGTAGAAGGGGAGCAGAGTCGGAAACCTGAATATCAGGTATATGTTTGTGCTTGAATCATTCTTGTTTATATCAGCTGACTCACCGCTCTGTGAAGTTCACATGTTCCCTCCCACCCTTCCCTCTGCTTTCATGTAGGTGAAGCACATCAGGCAGAGCACAGATAATGCCTATAAGGGAGAGTGCAGAAAGAGGACTTTGGACCCAGCTTCCTTCCACTCTTGCCTCTAGTTCTGCAGTAAGACTTCTGTGGGGGTTGGGGAGAGAAATTTCTACTTGGCTATGTGAGTAGCCTCCCTAAAGAGAGCAACTGAGTAAATAGAGGGAAGAAAAAGTTCTGCTGCTGTAGAAGTTGTGATATTTTCTGAGTCTAAATGTAAACTCTTCTTCACGTGAGTTTTAGAAAAAATCCTTAAAATAAGTATTAAAACATAGGCTTTCTTTTAAACATTTTAAACAGCAGGACAGATGATTATTCGAGGTATCATACGTAAATGTGTTTGTTCTTGTCATGTTCTCTTACCCTCTCTCTTCCCTGTACAGACATAGATTTCTCCACAGGAAAAAGTGGCCAGCATTCCAGATCAGAAGACTCCAAATGTAATATAAGATATTCCAAAGGAAAAAAAAAAGGGGGCGGGGGGGGGAAGTTGCAAAACTTCATAGTGAGCTGCAGTTATTCTAATCAAGCTGTAGGTAGGGACCACTCATTGCGTATGTTGAGAAAGTATAAAGGCTCTTGGTGGCTTTGTAGTTCCTCTTAGGTACTGAGGAAAGACCTGGTGGCTGTGCCAGGCTGCTGCTTGTGAGCATTTATGTCCTTGCTTTCTCTGCTCAGCAGATGCCTCTGGAGTACAGCACAGAGGATAAGCCTCCGCAGCTGTGGAGTGCAAGGGTTCTCATCCTGTGCTTTATATTTTTGTTCCACAAATTTGCTTCATCTTTGTTAGACAAACTGAGAAAGCTTCTTGGCTTGCTTCTTGGTTAATTAGATATCATTACTGGATGTAAAAATAGCTTTTCTTGGGGGTAAGGAAATAGGTACTTTAAGCTAGGAAAAAAAGTAGGGAGCTCACGTCAATATGCAGATAGCAGCTATGTGTAGAAGATGAGTATTATAACTGCTTTGACTATGAAAACTCTGAGGAGGAGAAAGGAATAAAAATGAAATGTTTTATATGTCCTGCATAATCTCACAGCTGAGAGAGTTGTCTGGCTTGGGTAAACAATGATGCAAGTGTACACGGGGCGAGGGGCGAGGCGAGAGAGAGGAGAAGAAAACTTAAAAGCTTCCCCCCAAGCCAGAAGGAGTAGGGAAAGATGGGATGAGAGTTATACATGGAGGATGTAGGATTTTGATCATTGAAATGTTTTGGATAAACCATTTCTTAACTGTCCTAATGATGCTAAAGGAAACTTGTAAAAACTATTCAGTGTCATGAATAAAATCATCCTAGTGCTGGCTACAACTGCCAGGTGCTTGACAATCTGAAAGCTCTGAATCACTTTTCTGCCGGCTTTTGCAAAATGAAACCCAGGGTCAGTATTTGCCTTTTGTTGCCTCTGATAATTGCTGACTTGAGCTCAAACCTCTGATTGATTTCACATTCTGAAGTGAAGAGCAAAAAGGCCTTTATAAAATAAAGCCACAGAGTATTATGCAGATGTTGCTCTGCAAACGTATTAGAACAGTTCTATCTGATTAGCAGTCAGCAATCCCTGGTCTGTGACATGAATAAAATCATTTGTTCTTTTCACACATGAAAGCATGGCAGCTAATCCTCTTCATATTTCTAAATTCAGAGAACAAGCTGAGCTAGGGTCTTATCAGAAAAGCTATGAGATCATTCCTGTTTTACCAAACTCAGATTGTTAAAGTTTTACAGATGCGGAGCTTCTCTTTTCTTCATGGGTTCTCTTCTCCTGCCACCACCCAACCTTATCCCACGTGTGCTCCCAAAGTGTTTTCCAGCATCATATGAATACTAACACATAATTCATGGGCCAAAGATGAGACAGAAGGCTACCAGACATTAACTTGCATCTGTAAAAGATACTAGGAGAATTTAACAGAGTAGTAGAATAGCTTAGGTTGGGAGGAATCACTGAAGGTTGTCTAGTCCAACCCTCCTGCATAGGGCCAGCTTAGATGAGAAACTGATTATAACAGTAAACAAGTGGTAGCAGAGAAACAAAATTATTCATCTGGAGACAGGCTTGTGTCTCAATCCTAATTTATCTACTAACTTCACATACTTTCTCATCTCTTTCTGTCACACACTAACAAATCTACTCCCATTTATTTATTCTCTGTTACCACAGTTGGATAGTACAAAGTGTATCCAATGTTTTTAAAATAATCTAACCGCTACTCTCAGCAACGTAAACAGTCTTGTCCTACAGTTCACTTGCATCATGAATTTGTTGTTGAGAAATCAGGGCCAGCAATTTGGCTTCTTAGTCTGGAAATAATATGTTTCTTCTATGCCAGCTCAGTGGACTTGGTGAATCCTCTGTGAGCTCCTATCAGGACCCGAGATGTGAAATGATAAATGACACCCTGAAAGGCTTTTCAGAGTCTCCAATACATGCATGCAGGTTTTTCCAATTGCTGGCAGATAAAGTGGTATAAAGAAGAGATGTCATATTAAAAGAACAGAATTCATCTTCATCCCAAAGAGGTTTAACTCAAGAGCACATACAAGATTGCTACCAAAAAAAAAAAAAAAGTTATCTGTGGTTCGATACTTTCCTGTTTGGTTCCCAGTGATGAGTGTGTGCTGCAAGGCATTAACTTTCTTTTCACATGGTTAGAGCATCATGCGTTCTGTCATTGTCCAGACTGAGCCTCTTAAGCTAATGTGATTTTTTTTATCCATTTGAGCAGACTACTCTGTAGCTGTTTCTAACAAGAGAGTTTTATTAGGAAAAGTTGGGAGCTTGCTTCTAATAAAATCTTGTGGTTTACTTCTAATTTAGATAGATAACTGTCTTTATTACTGAAATAAAAGTACACTTATGCCTCAGTTCACTCTGGAGAAGTGTCAAAACCAGGTCTTTATGAATCGTAAATAGCATACTTAGGAAAGAGCAGGCACAGCTCTTGTGGTGAGGCAGCCAGCCATCTTCACATAATTTTTACTTGTAGAGAGGTTCAATCTGTTAAGCAAGAAAAGTTTGTTCTTGTGAATGAAGTCCTTCCTATGCCCTGGTGCTTAGAATATCCCTTCCATTTTCCTGTAAAATGTGTCATATTTGGATGTCTCTGCCTAAAGAATGTTGTGGTTTCATACTGTCAAGACACATTGTTGTGAAAATCTGTTGTAAGAGAGCTGTAGACATTAACATAAAGAAGATTGAGCAAACTGTCACTACTTAGTTAAAAATTTTATTTCTTCATGTTAAAAAAAAAAAAAAAATCCACAGCACTAGTTGTGCAGGCAGATAAAGAGAAGTTTCTGGATGGAGGTAGAAATTGCCAGCTTAAGTCTTTGGCCTGTTAGCTAGAATTTACCGTCCTCTCCAGAAGGAAAAGCTTGTGTTTTTACCTCTAAATGTGTGACAACCTACAATTTAGGGAAGATTTGAGTTATTCTGACTGCGAAAGTGGCCATAATTGCAAAGCGGTTTCCTGTTAGCAGCAACTGACGGGTCTGGTTATGCCTCCTAACTGCAAGACTGCAGTTCTTGGTCTGATAGATTTGTGAGACTTACTGTTGAAGGAAAGGAATAAATGCTCTTTGCTTTTGATAAGTATTATCAAGGTTGTTGGTCATTACTAAACTGTTACAGAATAAACAATATATTCGCCTGACAGAATTTCTGTGTTGCTACTACAGTAATTTTTCTTTACGTGTAGGTAAAATATTCTTCATGAGTTAGAGGCCTTTGGTTTAAATTCTTACATTTTTCTCTGTTTTTTGTTACAGCTGCAGCTGGGAAGGGTGACTCGGGTTCAGAAGCACCGGAAGATCCTGAGGGCAGCAAGAGACTTGGCACTAGATACCCTCATAATTGAGTATCGAGGGAAGGTTATGTTACGACAGCAATTCGAGGTCAATGGGCATTTCTTCAAAAAGTAAGAGTACTATGATGTGATTAGTGTGAGAGCATCATGGCACAGAGAGACTAGTGTCTCTATGGGATAATGCACATATACAGGGCCCTTGTCAGCTGTGCCATCCATAGAAATGTGAAATCAAATATACAGCCTCAACTTGATGCTCTGCTTATGGACCAAAACCCTCTGAAGTAGATCTGTTAAACTGTGGTGATGAAAGCGCATAAGCATCCAGAGCAATCGCACTGGTGCAAGCGCTGCTTCCAGTGAAGTGAGGGATACCTGTTATAAGTGCCATGGGAACTGGGTGTTTGGGGATTGAGACGTTTTGTTACTTCTCCAGGCCATATCCCTTTGTGCTGTTCTACTCCAAGTTCAATGGCGTTGAAATGTGTGTTGATGCCCGCACCTTTGGTAATGATGCCAGGTTCATCAGGCGTTCCTGCACTCCAAATGCAGAGGTAAATTCTCTCTTCACCATTGCTGTAATTGCAAATAACAAGTTTTACACAGGCTTAGTGCAGCCTCTTTTTATGAATGTTCAAACTTAAAATGCAGTAAGTGGTATAAATCCTCTGCATCTCTTGCTTGTTTGGTGGTTTATACTTGGCAGATGAGAAAGTTTGGGAACATGAGGTTTCTCTTTGGAAAGAAAAGGTTTCTTTTATGGTTTTTCTTTGGCTGCAGAATGGTAGGGTAAGCAGGTGGTAGTAAATGTAAGTAGAAAAGCACAGAATGAGACAAGCAGTGAAGCAGGCTTTTCCCTATGGAGGATTCTGAATAATTATTCGCAGATTAGATAAGCACTACTTTGCAGAAGGAGGCTTCCCTCTTGGAAGTAAGAAGTGCAGCTTGTGGAGATGTTAGTTTCTCTCTACTTTGTTTAACAAGGTTCGCCATGTGATTGCTGATGGGATGATCCACCTGTGTATCTATGCTGTTGCCACCATTGCCAAGGACACAGAGGTTACCATCGCCTTTGACTATGAGTACAACATCTGGTGAGTCCTTCACCTCGCCCAGGAGCTCTCCACTGCCCTCCTGGACTGGACATCTTCCTCCAGCCCTTTCCTCGCATTCTACATTTTGCTCCGTTTTCTACTGAATTGCATTTTCCGGCTATTCTGTCCAGTTCTGCTGGCATATTCTACAATAGAGGCCATAAGGTAGCCTGCTGTCCTTGCTTTGGCACGTGGTGAGATGTTTAGTAGGAGATGCATTGAATGTCTCTGTTCAAGGGTTGAGAAGTGAAGAGTGACGCGAATTATGTTTGTGTTTTGGAGCAGCAACTATAAAGTGGACTGTGCGTGTCACAAGGGGAACCGGAATTGTCCTGTGCAGAAACGTAGCCCAAATGCTGCAGAACACCTACCTCCACCTGTTTTAGGCACACTGATTGGGGCAGAAACACGCCGGCGAAAAGCCCGTCGAAAGGAACTAGAAATGGAACAGCAGGGCATTGCATCGGATGAGAACAGCAGTCAGCAAACGGAGGAAGTTCCTGAAGGACCTGCAGCAGTCAGTGACAATGAGGTAAAACCCTTGACATTTTCTTATATGTATTTTTATCATTCAGTGCTGTGGAATGTGTTCCCGTAAAGCACTGGGATTCTGAGAACAGAAACTGCAGGAGACCTTTAGCACCTTTGGTTACCATTGGAATCTTGATAGCTGTAAACAGTACCGGATTTTGTTTGACATACTAAGTCTGGGCTTCTCTTTCAGGTGGCAGAGAAGGAGGAGAAACAAGAAGGGGAGAAAGAGGAGCCTGTAGATGAACAAGGAGCCTTGGTTCAGAGCCGACGGGCAAGTACCTTTCTCAGTTTTGGTATCATCCCTCTTAGGACTTGCTTCATGTGGTGACCAGCAGGTCCAGTTGGTTATTTCACTTGTTTCAAAACAAATTTCAACTGTCAGTGGTCTTCAGTAATTTGATTTAAAAGCAAAACAAACAAACAAACAAAAAAACCCACAACCCACCCAAAAAACCCAACAACTAACAAACCCAAAACTCAACTGAAAAACTCCCAGGGTGACACTACACCACAAGATTTATGCTAGGGTTTAGATGAGAAGGTATGCAACAGATGTGTTTCCCAATTTAAAAGTTTAACTGCTACTTTCAGGGCCATTCTGTAGCGCATTAATAAAGACAATCAGCACCAGATTCAAAAAAGATTTCAAAATGGCAGTTGCCTTATGTTCCTGTTGCCTTTTCTTATTGCTACTACAGGAATCTGTGGAGTGATAGAATCATGGAATGGTTTGGGTTGGAAGGGACCTTTAAAGGTCATCTAGTCCAGCCCTCCTCCTGCAATGGGCACGGACATCTTCAACTAGATCTTACAATGAACCAAAACCCGTTTTTTGTTAAAATTAGTCTCATTTTTCTGGGTTAGGTTTGTTAACATGTACCTGTTCCCTGTACAGGTTCATAAACGTGTTGCCATGTGGAAAAATGGTAGGAACAACTGGCAACAGTTCCTAAGAGTAGACCACCAACAGCACTACTGGCACAAGTCAACATTTGCTACATTATTTATTAAGAAATCCCTTTGTGCTCCCAAATCATTGTTGTATTAATCAGTCTTCTTGATCAAACTATTTCTTAGTCCCTTCTCATCCTTCTTCTGTACTGAATAAAGTTGATTTTTTAAAATTTTTCTTTTTATGGCACCTGGGATTGCTCCCTGGATCAGAATGTTGCAGGCATGTTAGTAGAACTGGTTTTGCTCTAATTAATTTATTAATTAAAAAACAAAAAACAACAACAACAAAAAAACCACACACACAAAAAAAAAACCAACCCACACCAAAACCCCCAACAAAGCAGAACAAAAAAACCCAAATAGATAAAGGAACCAACCAAAAACCCAAGGAAAAAAAAAAAAAGAGAAAAGCACTCCTATCCTTCTACCAGCCAGCAAATATATTGGAGATGGGAGTTCCCTCGTTCTCAGTTGTTCAACAAATACCTTAATCTTTCTCTAATCAGAGATGTGGATCATGTGTAAATTTCCTGAGAATACTTTAAATGTTAAGACAGTGCAGCAAATTGCAGAGCCAAGGGCTGTCCAGCAGAGTGATCCTTGGTTTATCTCATGGATTTTTTAGAACAGGCAAGATAAAGCAGTCGGTTCCTATGGAAATTGGAGTAGCAGCAAACATCCATCAAACTTGCCTTAAGCTTGGAGGAAAGATTTCATTTTAATGCAGGGGAGCTGATCTCTTTCTGGGACAGTATGGTTCATGAAGACTAAGTGTAGTGTTAGTTTCCCATGAGCCTTTAAGCCCCATTCCTGGAGTTGCACCAGTTAATCTCCTTTAATGAGATTCAGTTTTCTATATTTGGCATCATGTACCTTGGCATCTATAGTTTTCCCAGTTTCTGATTTATTTTTTATGTATGTGTTTAATATTTTTGAACGGAAAACTGTAAAGGCTAGGCTGCTCTGCCTAAGTGCTGCTGTGAGCTTCAAGATACTTTCTCCTCCCTGATAAATTTCAGAAGGCACTTGGTTCCACTTTGTGATACTCACTTGATTCAGCCTGATTTTTGTCAGTCACTGCAGCATTATTGTACTGGGCCTTTTACATGTATAATTACCAATTATTTATGTCAACTAGGTGATAAGATTTCCTGTCCTTTCTGTTTACCTAATAAATACCTCTGGTTTCCCCTCTCTTTTTTTCTCACATTCTGTTTTTCTTACCCACTGTGTAAGCTGCTTAGACAAGGGCTTTTATTTTTGAGCTGAGTGATTTCCTGACATCAGGGAAGGAATGAATCTGGATCATTTTAGTCAGTATTTATGTTACACTTGCTGCAAATTACTGATTCACTTACTTCTGTTGCCTTTGGCTTCTGTTTGCTTCCAATATCTGGTCATTAGCAAGTAGCTCTATTTGTTTCTGAGTTGTCTCTCTGCTCTATTCTTTCTTACAGTTTTTAGTTCTTCAAAATTGTGCATTTCCTTGTGGCTATTTTATAAACATAACTCAATATTATCTAAGTGGTCCTATTTAAGAACAAAGTCTAGTTCTTCTAGTCACTCTGTGAACACATGATAATGTTGTTATTCTGGGAAATTTGCCATGTTGAAAAATGCAAGTATCTGAAAAGAACTGCTGCTCTCTGTCCCCTTTCTGGCTCTTGTCACTGCTGTTTGGCAGTTAGTCTCCTTCCTGTGCTTCATCCCATATCTGTTCTTGCCTCCTCCTCTTTATGTGTGTAATTTTCAGCACTGACTTAACTTTACTGTTGTGTTCTAGTCCCGGGAAGACAGGAAGGTAGAAGCCATTATGCACATGTTTGAAAACTTGGAAAAGAGAAAGAGGAGGCGAGAGCAACCATCAGACCGTAACAGCACTGATGCTGAAATTAACGTCAATTCTGAAGCTCCTGAGCTGGAGGAGATAAAAGCAGAGACTCCTGAAACTGAAGATGGAAGTTCAGCACAGAGTGCTGCTGCTTCAAATGTTTCTAGCAGTAACAGCAGTACTGGAGTGAACACACGACGGTCTTCACAAGTAGTGGTAAGATGAATTTAGGACTGTTTAATAGCTTGTGCCTCAGATGCAGCAAAACCAATCATAAGATTCTTCAGGTCAGGTGGAGCTTCCTGGGGTCTCAAATCCATTCTGCATCAGGCAGGGTCAGCTGAGGACAGCCCAGGTTGGCCAGGGTTTTACCCAGTCTTGAATACCTTCAACAATGGAGGTTGAACCTCCTCTCTGGGAAACTTCTTTCAATTCATGATTGTTCCCATGATTAAAAACTTTGCCTTGCATCCAGTCTGAACCTCTCATTTCAGCATGTGTACATTGATGCACTGCTGCTTCTTCTTAGTAGCTTCAGTCTGGATGCTGTTAGATCCCCTAAGTCTTCTCTTGGCAGAGCAAACCTAGATCCTTTATTGAATGAGCTCCTTCTGTAGTGATGTGAGTTTAAATTGGATGCATAACTGCAGTGATTGAGGAGTTCTTCTGCTTTTTCTTTGTTCTTTTTGGCCCAGTCTACTTTGGATGCGTGTGTTCCCATTATACGGCAGGGCCAGATATTTGCATGGAGTGATACATGTCAGCTTGGATCAGGAGTAAGAACAGTTACCTTGAGATAAGTGGCAAGTTTCATATTGCTGGCTTCTTTCTTAAGACCAGTGTTCTGCTTGACCCCTTTAAGAACACAGCAAAGAAAACGACGATGTGCCAGTATTTTAGAGGAGTCCCCAAAATCATCTTATGAGCCAATGCAGAGTCCAGCCAGATACTATGAGTCAGGTAGTGTCAGTAAAAAAAAAAATAAATCTCAATTCTTGATCCTGTATGCAGAGAAAAGGAATAGTTTTATAGGTGCTTGGACTAATGACAGTTTATATTGCAGGATGCTGTCCCCGAAAAAACAGTTACTAAGCCAGCTCCAGCAAAGCCCTCCAGGCCGCGACCAAAAAGTCGCTTCTCTCGCTACCGGACCAGTTCAGCACAAAGATTGAGGAGACAGAAACAAGCCAGTTCCCAGCAAGCTGAACTCGCACAGGCTGTCCCAGAGGAAGGAAGCACTGCCAGCTTGGTAACCGCAACAGATGTCAGCAATGTAGAAGGTCCAGGAGAAGGCAGACAGTTGATGGGATCTGACCCAACTGCTATCCTGGCTGCAGGATCTCAGTCTAATCGAGCTGCAGTAAAGTACCCCAAAACTAAAAAGGTAAATATGATTGAGGGCTCATACTGGAGCGGAGAAAAAGAGGCTTTGTGTAGCCTTTGGGGAAAACTTGGCTCATGGGAAACAGTTGTGTAAAATAGTTGGAATTATATGACTTGATATTTCCTGTATTATTTGTGCTGTAGTGGCCAAGCCCTCATTATGGTTCAGAATCTGCTCAGCCCTGTACACAGAAAGATCACTAAAAGAAAGTAGCTGATACAGCAAGTCTGTGTAAACTTTACATACCAACAGGGTTGTACAGGTGCAACAGGAACGGTCTCATTTTTGGCTACAGCAAAGATTTAGAAAGAGGCAAGCTATACAGCTTTGTCTATGCAGGGAAGGAACTGCTTCTAGCTTGAGGGGCCCTGCGAGAGAAGGGTTGGAGGGGCTTGGCAACATAAGGAACTGGGTGATAGAGGCTGAGCCTTGGGTGAGGGAAGCAAAAAGCTGATGTTTCAGTACTGGTGTGGAGGACAATATGAGGCCTGGGAAGATGTCTGGCAAAGGCCATGAGGACAACAAGCCGTTTGTGTTGTTCCTGCCCAGGAGCAAGGTACTAATAGAAGCATGGGGAGGGCTGATGTGTTTGGATCTATGCACAGTAAGCTAGCAAAAGCTTTTGGCAGCAGCATGCAAAAGTGGTTGGTACAACTCTGATGGGGTAGCTGGCATTTAAAAAATGGATGCTAATAGTTAGTAAAGAGCTTTTGGACCCAAATGAAAGGCTGTTTATTAGAAAAGATTGGATGCATATGATCTCAAGTTTTCTGAATATTCCCAGTGTCTTAGGAGCAAGGAGAAAAAGACTGTCAGCCAACAAAGTTACCTTAAATCAAACAGCATAGATACGTAGTGAGACTTGCTTAAAAAAAACCAACAAAACCACCTTGAAATAACCAGGATGTTTCATCTTGTGAAGAATAGTAAAACGGAGGTTCTCTTGTGTATACCAGCAAGAGAATGAGGAGAGAGAAGTGGAGCCATTATGTAGTAAACTAGTTGGATTAGCTGGAACTTAAATATAAATTTAAAATGGAATAAAATGTGTTTACTGTGGGAATCAGCGATGGTACCTTTTTGGGATGGGGTGGGATGGCAATTTGGGTGGCGTTTGTTTAGGCCAAAGTAGAAGAGGTTGGCTTTCAGCTTAGAATTGAAGACCAAGAGGGAATGTGACTGCAGACTACAATGTACAAGCTGGGAGAAACTTGTGAGGGAAAGGAGGACAATTTGCGGCAGATAGCAGGCAGCTGCCAAGTACTATGCATAAATTAACCATTAATACATTTAGGCTTGCAGCTAGAAATTATTTTTGAACAATATTTTGGGGAAAACCTTCTAATAAGGTTAGCAGGACATAAAATCAAGCTACTTCTGTAAAACTGGATTACCTGTTGCTGTGCCTGTAACAGATGAGAATTAGATTTGACAGAGGAAGACCTGGCTGTGTTCCTTCCTATTGAGGGCAAGTGATTTTAGCATGCAGGTGGACCTGAACATTGCTTCCCCGTATGCCCCTGTGCCATATTGCCTTTTGTCTTCAGCTGTGCTCGTTGCCTTGACATGTATGTTTTCTCCTGCAGTATCTTGTTACCGAATGGCTGAACGACAAGGCGGAGAAGCAGGAGTGCCCTATTGAATGCCCTCTGCGCATTACTACAGACCCAACAGTTTTGGCGACTACCCTAAATATGTTGCCAGGCCTCATCCACTCCCCGCTAATTTGTACCACACCTAAACACTACATTCGTTTTGGTTCACCTTTCAACCCCGAGAGACGTCGAAGGCCCTTTCTATTGGATGGAATGTACAGCTCCTGTAAAAAGGTATGATTGCTCATGTCTTACCTTCAGGGGCTGTATACTCATCAAGTTCTTATTGGTACCTTTGTAAAATTGTGGTGTCGTCTTTGAACCTATTTCCATGTTTCACGACTGAGCTGGCCTTGCCTGGTGTGTCGATGCAGTCTTCAGGCTGTGACTGCTGACCCTTTCCCAGCTGGGGTTTAGTCTGAATCCTTTCCTTTTATCATGGTAGAACAACTCTTCTGTGACTCTGCTCTTAGAAACATGTACTTTCAAATCTGCAGTGACTGTTTATTACCCATCATATGTGATTCAAGGAGTTTTAATTATTGCTCATAGGATGCTTTTTGTTACTACTTTGAGTGTCAGAGGATAGATGGGTGGCATTGTGCAGATAGGACAGTGTTGCAAAAGACATCAAGAATACAGTGCCTCAGTCAGGATCCATTGTCTTTGGAGAACCTTTGTTGTTTAGCAAAGCTTTGAGTTTTCCTGTTCACAAGAACAGCCCACAACTCTTTGTTTGGGATCACAGTCTGTCTGTCTACAACAGATACTTGTGGCCGTGCAGAAAGCCTCAACTGAGCTCAGCTGAAGGCTTCGTTCCTCCTGAGATGGTATGTGACTAGTAAATGCTGGCATTTACCCATCTGCAGGGAAGCAGTAGTCCAGGTTAGTTCTCTCAGTCAGATTTCTATCAGAATCCACCTTGCCTATTGCCTGTCAGCTTTGCTCAGAGGCTCTTCCAGTACCTGTGTGATTACCTGAGAACAGCTTTAGGGAAATCTTGTCTGATCTTCCAGTCTTGGTGGCTTTCAAAGTCAGGTACAATGTCCTGGTTTCTTTGCCAGCCTGCATTCCTTCCCTCAGTGCTGAGGGGGCATGGACTAGTCTCACTACAGATGACTTCCATTTAGTCCACATCTTCCCTGAAGCAGAGTGTGCAAAACTGGGCATTTTCAAAGCAGAAAGTTGCTTTGTGTCTTGTAGCCTATGCCCATTTTGTGCATCCCAGTATCATGGCTGTGTTTTCTTTGACAGGTTGACTTTAGTAAATCACAACCTGAACAGGAGTCTATGTTTGTTTTCGAGAGTGTAATTTTAGAAGTGATTGTTTCTGGCTTTATATGGAACTTTATTCTAGCCTGTGCTGAGCTGTGTCCCATTCTTCCCCATCTATTTCCTAATTTAGGAGGAAAATACCGAATGTTGCCTTCTAGCATGTTCTTGTTTCTCCCTGGCTGGCATCATCTGAAAACTTAAGTACACTGCCTGTTCAATTATTTAGGTAATTAATAAAATACTGACAACTTCTGTGTCCAGAACAGATGTTGCAGAAAGTAATTTATTTGATTTCTACGTTTCAAAACCAAATAATTGATAACTGTTCTAGTAAGGGGTTTCATCCATTTTGTAGGAGTTCCCCAGCTTTTTATTGGAAAATGCTTTGGAGCATGTGGTGGTTTTATCACTAACACTCTGGAGATGCAGAAAAAGTCTGCTTCTCATGTTCAGGAATGTTTAGAAAACTCTCACAGGGAAGACCTCCTTTCCAGTGTGCTGAGGTCTAGCAGTGATCCAGAACTCAATAACTTTGCTCTCTCAAGACTGATCTTTCTGTCCTGTCTGCTTCTGACTACTCTGTCAGGAAGGTTGATCTATAAAGGCTGTTGAAATAGATCACATATTTTCTTGGATTGTCAGCAGGCCTCTTCCTTAAACTACTCAGGACTGTGCCAAAAAACTTCAGCTGATGATCTCAGTTTGCATCCAAAGCATGCTCATGTCTGAACCTCACAAGGAAACTGAACCGTGTAACGTTCACGTTAATCACACACTGTACAGTGACTTGGCTGTCAGATCAGATGCTGCATTTGAAGTAGCAGCGCTCCAGACTGGCTGGCACTTCTCACTTTTCCTGGTGGCCACAGCGGAATCCACAGAGTTATATTTGAACAGAGAAGAAATGTCTGCTGTACAGTAATGAAGACCATCAAAATAGATCCTGTCACCTGCTCTTCATCCTTGCATTGAAGTTTTCACTTTGAGGACTGTGGCCACTGAGTTTCTGATGCACTTTCATGGTAGCTTTGAGGAATCATAAGACACGTGTGTATCTCTAATAGGATGTGTGCTGCTGGCTTGCAGATGAACTGTGGATTGCTGGAAGGTAAACTTATATTGAACTGTTCTGTGAGGAAAAAAAAGTGGTAAAGTGAGTCCCTTGGGTAAACTACACAAATGCAAATTACCATATGTGTATTTTTCAGCAGTTTGCTGAAATCACTTGGGTGTTTTCCCTTATGTTGTGGTAGTTATTTTTTATTTAGTAAAGTAGGAAAAGGTTTCCTGCTTGCGATCAGAAGTCAGTATCAAGAGTCAGGGTTGGCACACCCACTGCAGCAGCTCATTTGATGAGACTTCAGTTCATGTTCACTTGCATAACATGTGAAACGTTCTTTATTGTCTGTCTTCAGAACACTGTGACTTTTATATCTTCTATTAGTAGCTGAGGAAAATGTTTGCCTTTATTATTCTCTTGTTTTAGCCGCCTTGAAAACTTCTACTTGCATTTGATCAGATTTTTTTGCTCTTTGTCTCTGGCACCAAGCACGGTCCTGGAAGAATTGTTGTGTGATTAAACTCAGCCATTTCTCTGCTGGAAGTGTTAAGAGCAGAATCTATGTTAAGCTCTAATATGCCTTAGTGGAGCAGAGGGACAATGTGTTTGTGCTCCTGGGTAGGAAACCACTTTTTTTCTTTGTGAAAAATCGGGGGTTTAAGATAGTTTATCATATTTATCTCTTTTTTGTTTTAATTAAGATTGCTTTTAATAGTTTTTAGCTGCCAGAGTTTTGCATTTTATCTATGTGTAATTTGCTCCCTCTTTATCTTTGTGTTATTGCTGAAGACTGCTGATCCCCAGAATACATCTTATCAAGAGCACGTAGTCAGCCCCATCACAGTAGGCGGTAGACTCAGTGCTAACAGCTGTGTTCTAACAGGCTCCTGCCTGCGTGCACATGAAGGAGGTAATATCAGTGTTTTGAGCAGTCTGCCCTGCCGCACAGAAGTGTAGGAGTTTGAGTGCATCCTGCAAGATTACAGAGAAAGTACTGGAGGGGTTGCACGTTTATGTAGTCTCGTTCTGTTTCAGCGCTGGATCAAACAAGCCCTGGAAGAGGGAATGACTCAGACCTCACCAGCTCCGCAAGAGAACAGAACCCAGTGTCTATACCAAAGTAACGAGAACAGCAGCTCTTCCAGCATCTGCAAAGATGACACAGGTAAGTGCTCAGCACCATCAGGGCAGCGTGGGTGCTTGAGTGAAACTGGGGAAGCAGCTGAATAACAAAGTCAGGATGACATCTTAATGTGTACTGCTGCTTGATAGCACAGCTTTATGGCAGGTGAGAATATTGCTTTGCTATTCATTCACATTTCTGCAGAGCCATTCTAGCCTGAGCATGTGTGAAGTTTCTCGGTATTTTCCTGGGAAAAGACAATCACAGCAACCTCAGTGCTGTGTGATGATTTGTCCAGTTGGCGGGGGGGAGGGGGAATACAATACCATCTCTTTTCAGCAGGATGCTGTCAGATGGGCAACTAAATATCTAATGACTGTAGGAAGATATAGCAGAGTCTCACAGGCATGTACGTAATAAGTGAATTATTAAGTCTCAAAGATGGAAAAGCTAAAATCTGTGAGTAAAACAACAGAATGGTTACATATTACGTCTGAATCTTTCTACAGAGAAAGAGGATGAAGATCTATCCAGTCAGGGATTAGTTTTCCATGGATGACATACAGGAAGCTAGACAACAGATAATACAAAATTGATTACTGAAAAGATAGATGACTAGGAAATGAACAGAATGCCAGAAACAATAAATGTACATCCCTTATCAAGACCTGAAGAAGCAAACAACTGAACTGCAAAATTTACTGAATCCTTTTTTTTTACTGAGTATCCAAAAAAAAATATTTTTTTTTAATAGGGGTAGGTCTGAGGTAGAGGCATTAATCCTTTGTGGGAGTGAAATGTGTTTGGGCTGTGTTGATGTAGCCTACGGGGAACTATTAGATTCAGGTAATAATTGAACTGGCTACAGTTTGTTCATAGCAGCAACCGTGACATGTCCTCTGACCCCTCTCCTCTTTTTATCCCTTCCCGTCTTCCTTTCCACTGACTTCCTTTTGTGTATTTCCCTTCCTTGGTCACTGTATGTTCCTGATTATGTGTTGTTCTGTTATCAGTATCTAGACCTGTCTTAGGACTGGTATAGAAGTACTTCACAAGTGCTACATTTTTAGGCATCTGTTGTAGGGAGTAGGGGGACGAAGACAGTGTGTGATTTGCACATGTCTAAGGTTAATGGTTCAGCCCTGTCCTCAGCTCAGTTTGTTTTCCAGACTTGTTGAGTCCCCTGAAGAAATGGAAGTCTCGCTACTTGATGGAGCAGAATGTTAAGAAGTTGCTGAGGCCACTGTCCCCTGTCACCCCTCCGCCTCCCATCCCTTCAGTTCCTGGCTCAGTAAGCCCACAGCTGGCGACACCCTGCTCATCGCTACCAGGAGAGGAGGAGAGTCGCAACGGTTACGGCGTGATGTTCTCACCCATTCCTTCTCTGGCTGCTAGTCGCTGCAATACTCCACTACAGTTTGAGGTAAATCTGACCAGCAACTATGAGTGCTGAGAGAGGAACTGGAATATTTTCAGTAGAAGTAGCACTGGGGAAACCTTCCTTTTTGAACATGTGGCCATATTTATGAGCAGCATCACGGTGTCAGACTCAAGAGCACTGCTTCTTTCTCCTCTACTCCACATCTGGCCAAATATTCTGCTTTATTAAATGGCAAACCTTGCTGCAGTCCAGCCTTCCCTTGCTTCATAACCATCAGTAACATTAGTCTAATTCTTCTGTCCATTTCTGTGCAATAGCTCCCAAATTTTGCGTGTGTTTGAGTGTCCTTCAGTCATCTTCCCCACTTCAGATCTCTGTGGCAATGTGGCTTCAGTCCCTGCCTCTTCCAAAAAGTGCAGCAGCGCTCCATTTCTCACAGGTTGCCTGACATCCTCAGCTTCTCTTTCCCTGAAGAGCTTTCAGTAACCCCAAGTATGGTAAAAATACTTTACATCAGCTTCCACTATAGCCTTTCTTTTTCCTTTCTATTGATTGAGTAGAAGGAAAATACCTTATACATTTGATTTCTTGATAGTTTCCTTTCCAAAAAAATTGCAGAAGTACTGAGCAGGCTGTGTAGGTGGTTTCCCTTTCTCTCAACTGTGAGAGAGTTATCAGCATTCATCCAGCCAGGACCTTCCACTTTGTGTCACTGTCCTGTGCCTGTGAATAGGGATCATGCTCTTTGTAGCTTTATTTTCTAGTATTGGTTTGGGGTTTTTTTGGTTTTGTTTTTTTAAATGAAGTCTTTGGGCTGGCTGCTCTCACACCCCAGTTAAAACTGTTTAAAAAAAAAAAAAATATGCAGTAACAGACTGCTCTATGCTAGAGACTGTTTTGCAGGAATCCCTCATCTGTTCTGCAACAGGGAAAACAGTCCTTTGTGGTATTTTTTTCTTAGTGTGCTTTTGATTATTTTGAGAACCCTTTTGTGTAAGCCATCTGAGGCAGATCTGTGGAGGTCAGCAGGGAAGATTGTGGAGCATTGAGGAGAGAGATGAAAGACTCAGGCACAGAGCTTGACTGGAAACAGTCCTTACCTTTTCTCTGCTTGAGGTGTCAGGTCACGGCAGTGTTGCCATGGACCTCACAATCTAGTCACTGTTTTCCTGTCCCTCCTTACTGTTAGTTATTTCTGTTGCCATGTATAAGACATAGGAAGCCTGGATTTTACTGGGCATCTGTGCTTTACTTGTCCCTTTGACATTTCCCCCCCACCCCTTGAGAAGAGTCCAACAGCTCAGTAGACCATAGGCGGCTTTGTTCAGACTTTTGTATTTCCCTCAATGCAGCTCATTCGTAATATCGCTATTTTAATGTCACATCTGTTTCATTTACTTATAGTCAATTCTAACTTGAGTGAATACATGTCCCCATATATAAAGCTTTATACTTCAGTCCTGAGCTAGTGGGGGAAGAGAACAACAGAAAGACTCTTCCATCAGTTCAGAAGTTTCCTCAAGCAAGTGGAAAATGTCACTTGATGTATTTGCTTGCTAGGGAACACGTTTTTTGAAGCTGTGGCTTTTAAGGAACTTTCTTCTTGATTTATTTCCTAGATGTTCTCTGAAGAGCTTGTGTCATAAGCTTCTGAAGCTCTGGTCAGTCAGGTTTTTACAGACTGAGGTTTTTAAGCCTCAGTTTTGGGACTTTTTAGATTGGAAATAAACTGGAAGATAGCCCCTCCTTTATTCACAGGAGGGACTAGAAGCATGATGATATGAATCTGCTTTATCTGTGAGTTCATCAGAAGCTTTTTTAGCTAAGAAGTTTCTGAGATTCCTCAGTTTTCTGAGTGTTCCTCCTTTGCAGAGGACGGTGGTTCCTGCCAAGTTTCTCCGATGGCCTTAGCCATGTCACCACATTCCTGCACTGCCCTCTTGACAGGTGCTCAGATGAGGTGTTACGGCGTTTTATAAAGCTGTCCTTTCACACCTGTTCTCTTGACTTCAGCTGGAAAGGTGGCCCACAGTGCATTGAAGGAGTCGTTTTGGTTTTCTAGTGTTACGTCTCTGAAAGTTCCCTGTAGTGCCTGGGGGATCTTTGCTTACCTTTCAGGCAAAAGCAGGCTTCCCATCTCTCCCATATTCTCAGACTAAACGCCTTAAAGAGCTTTCTCTATATTTCATGGTGCAGACACTATCTGACAACATCAGAAATACAAAGAATATGATGCTTCTTTTCTTAACATTTATGTGCTCTGTTTTGGGTACAGCAGGAAATGCATAACCCGGTCCTGTCTCTTTGCTTCCAGGAAGCTTTAGAAACCACTTAACTGATGGAGTTATCATCTAGGTGGGGCCAGTTCCTGGGGTAGTCCTTGTTTAGAATAGCCATTGCTAACCTCTGTGCTTGTTTTTTAAAATTATTTTATTTTGCTTCTTGACTTTTAAGTAGTTGAATAACACGATGCTTTTCCCTCCTCTAGAACGTATCCTCCCCCGAGAGCTCCCCTGCACATAGGCCTGAGACCATGTCACCCGAGGTAGCTATCACAGCATCGCGGTTTCACTGGAGGCTGGAGCGTGTGTGCTGTGTGTGCGTTTGAGGCCACGGTGGGAGGGGAGGGATGAGAAGTGCAGACACGAATGGGAATAAGGCTGGAGCACATGAGTCATGGTACGGGCTGAGGAGAGTTTTCAGGTTTATCACGAGAGAGCAAACAAACTGCAGACTGGAATTTATTATTCACTTGTTGACACTGGTAGGAAACAGGCAGTGTGAAGATGTGTTATGTCTCACCTACTGAGGTGAAGGCAAGAGGTCTGGGGACCCTGGAAGTACCACAATAAACTTCAGCCCTGGCCCAGCAGATAAGAGTGTGATATTTACTCAGCAGCAGCAGCAAAATGACTGTGAAGGAAGAAAAGGGAAAGCGTTCACTACTAGTTTTGACTTACAAAACACAGTAGTTACCTGACTTGCTCTCTTCTCTCACCCTTGATTTATCACCTGCTCACTTGCAGATTTAAAACGTTGAGGAGATGCCAGAAAGTAGTATTTTGTTTATTTTACACTTTACCTACTGGCCCATTGTAAAATATGAGGTGAAGTACCCTGCTCAGAGACCATTTCATAGTAGAAAATACGTGCTCTTCTCCAATGTGTCTGATCTCTTGGAGCTGTAATACAGCAGAGGAAGCATTCTCAGCTTCAGGGAAGAGCTGGTGCCTGGTGCTGCTGTTTTTCTCCCTAAGCACTGTAGTCCTGCAAAGAGAAAGAAATCTTGTCAGTTATGCTCATTGTCTGAGATCCTGACATATTAATGTTGTGAAGGAGATGATTATGCCATTGCCCTGGAGGGGTTTTGCACTTCAAGTAGATAAATGGATATACCATTGTGTCAGTGCCTAGTGCTCCAGAAATTGTGACAGCGCAAAGATGATGCCATTATGATTTTGTTAGAGAATGTAAAATGTAGAAATGCAATATAAATTAAATGAATGTACTATTGTTAGAGGAAGCTCACAATAAGTGAAAACAAGTGGCTTGGAGGTCCTAGGCATTTCATTGTTAGGAAGTTAGTAGTGGCTGACTTGGCACAGTCAAGAACTTGGCTAATAAACCAGCAAATGGACAACAGATCTTTTCTGTTCTCTCCCCATAATGAACGTAGCTAGTACTATGTGCTAACATCAACTTTTTGACATGAAACAATTGAAAATGTTGCTTTTTCTTCATTGGCTGCCCCAAGGTTAGTGCCAAGCCTTATCCTCTTGCTACAGTAAGACTGCTAAAGGGGAAAGGGCATCTTGTATTGGACAGCCAAACTGATTATTGTTTAGTCTCGGTCATACCCCTGCGGAATGAGCAGAACAGTGCAGGAAAGGACCAAAGGGGTAACTGTCAAGGAACTGGAAAGCATAAGCCTGCATTGTACAGAGTAGTTTCTGACTAAAGTTTTATCTCCCCACATACTTGCCTGATCCTTTTCCTGACTTCACATCCCACTTCTGTATCCTTGGATTTTCCAGCTCTGCCTACGATCTGACGTGGATTCGAAGGGTGGGTACCTGGATTCCAGTGCAAACAGCTGCTCAGAACGGCCGTCGCTGCTCAGCTTTGGATCCTCTGATCTGGCTCCACAACTCTCCATAAACTCTACTACAGAGATTAACTTCCCAGGGAAAAGTGGGGAGGCACAGATGCTGCTACGAAGCTCTGATCAGGCTTTTCGGACAGAGTTTAATTTAATGTATGCCTTCTCCCCACTGAACGCTATGCCACGTGTGGATGGTTTGTTGCGGGCATCTGCTCCTTTGGGAGAGAGGAAGCCAGTGAATTCGGAAGCAGGATGCTGCAGCTCTCCTGCTGAAGGGTATTTCAGCAGACACGAGTCGGGGCTGCTTAAGGAGACAGTGCATGGATCCATGTCTCCCTGCAGCGAGAGGGCTTGTGAAGGTGTCAGATCTGCTCCCCAGAACCCGCCACAGAGGAAGAAGGCAAGTATTCTTGTAAAAGAAACTCTCTTAGGTTGCAGGAACCTGAGTGGGAACAGTAAGTACCATGGGAAAGACTTGCAGGGAGAACAAAGAGTGGAATGTCTCCTTTATGAGGAGAGGCTGAGAGAGCTGGGTCTTTTTAGCCTGGAGAAAAGGAGACTGAGGGGTGACCTCGTTAATGTCTATAAAAATGTAAAGGGCAAGTGTCAGGAGGATGGAGCCAGGCTCTTAGTGACATCCAGTGATAGGACAAGCTGGAGCATAGGAGGTTTAGGGTAAATAAGGAAAAAAAATTTCACGATGAGGGTGACAGAGCACTGGAACAGGCTGCCCAGAAAGGTTGTGGAGTCATCTTCTCTAGATACTTTCAGAACCTGCTTGGACTCGATTCTGTGCAGCCTGCTCTTGGTGACCCTGCTTTAGCAGGGTGGTTGGACAAGATGATCTCCAGAGATTCCTTCCAACCCGTATCATTCTGTGAAAATAGATTGTACCTTTGCTGAAAGTACTTTGATTAGGTGGTGGTGCTGGAAGTTTGCAGTAGCACCATAGCAGGATCCTGCTTTAAGCAAGTTAAAGTTCTGTGCAAGGTTTTACCAAGCTTTTAGCATTAATGTGGCTGAACTAGTATAGATGAACAGGACTCTTCAAAGATACCAGCTCTGTGAAGGAGGCTCTTATTGTCTGTTTTGGAGATGTACAGATGCTGATACACAATTATGTCACAAACCGGAGAGAGTGAGTGAAAGGCGTTGAGAGGAGGAGGGTGTGGAGGCTTGATGCTTGACCATGCAAGCATATGCTGCAGTAATGTGAAATTCCAGGTTGTTAGAGAAGCCAACTAGCTGGATATTTCTGCTGAAGTATTGGTCATAGAGAGTAAAATGTGGGTGAGCATGGCAGTCAATGAGTGCTCCAAATTTGTACCACTTAGCTCTTTTTCCAGAGTGCCTGCAGATTCAGGGAGACTTTAAAATCCCAGTATACCTTCTAAAGTTTTATATGCAAGCCCAGAGGATCTATTTGATCCTTAAAATGGTGTGTGGGTGTGTTCCTCCCCCTGTCCCCTAGTCCATTGCATTCCCTGACTCATGGCTGGTTTTTTTCTCTCCCAGGTATCTCTCCTTGAATACCGCAAGCGGAAACAAGAAGCCAAGGAGGGAGGCGATTCAGTGCGATGTACAGGGACTCCTACCCGACAGGGCAGCAACAGTTCTGTGACTGACACAGATGGCAACAGCCTGATGGGCTCTGTAGTACGAACCCCGTCCTCCCCACAAAGTGGCTTCTCCCCTTCTCATCCCTCCCTGCCTCATGTAGAGGACATCAGCCCACCAGACTCAAGGGGGGCTAGTTCCTCAACATCACTCAGCAAATCCCAGGAGAACATCAGCAGTAGGTGGTGAGTGTTGTCCTTCCAAGCAAGCCTGAGATTGCTCCACAGAGAAGGACCAGACTCTCTAGGGAGCATTTCTGTAACAATATGTGCAGTTGGATGGATTTAGTCAGGTCTCTTGGAATTGTTCTCTTTTGTAATTGCTGCATAGCCATGAAGGATACCAACAGCCTTCTCAGCCTGTCCTTTAGTTCTTGGTTTGGATATCAAAAATCTTTCTTTAAAGATGTGAAGTTAGAACAGTTGTCTGTCTCTTCCACCAGTTTGGGGGTTTTTTAAGGTCTCAGGTTTGAAGGTCTTGCTCTTGCAATGAGAATTTAATCCAGGTCTTTTCTCACTGAACCCCCACTCTTTTTGGGTATGAGTGATACTAAGTCAACTCCTTTTCAGAAGGAAAGTTAACAGAGCCCTCTGCAACTCTGCATTTGGGAAGCATGGACAGTGAAACAACTCCAGCTTTCCTAACGCCTTGCACGTATAGCTTGAAGAGCAGTTACCAGACTAGTCGGTAGCTTGCCAAAGGCATGGAAAGACCACCCTTACTGTGTTACCGCGAGAAGGTTTGATAAGGGGAAAGGCTGATCTTCAAAAAGTTTTGAACCTGCTGGTCCAAAAAATTAAGTACTGCAGCACTGAAATGCAGAGCATTATATTACAAAGTCAGTGCAGTGATGGTCGGGATGTTCTGCTGATGGGAGCTCTGTATTACACTGGCTCTGCTGCTTTGTATCCAGGTTCTGTTTGCACACACCATGGGCAGAAAGACGCACCTTTGTTACTGCTGGGTCTCTGCACAGGCAGCTGTGTCACTGCTCGTGTACTGACAGGGGGCTGGCAAGGGAAGAGATGCTCAACAATGCTAAAGGTCTTGAGAAGTATGAAGTCTGTGTTTAAAGTGCTGGAGAACATTGTTTTGGATGAATTTACAGGAGTAATAAGATCTATTCCTGCCCCTTTTTCATCACTCTTCAAGTGGAGATTAATGGAAATAATTTGCCTTGTACCTCTCTGACAGTACTGTCTATCATATGTCCTGCCAGATGTCAGGACTGGCCACAGCTGAGGCAGTCAGCTGACAATTAGATTATAATCATTATTTTATAATCAAGCATTATTCTGTACAAGTGCTGATATCCTGTGCCCTTCTCCTGTGACACATCCTTCTGCCTGTAAAAGGGAAAAACCTAGCTGAATGAAAAAAAAACCTACTAGGGGGTGAGGTGCTACCGTGTCATATTTTCTGCGAGCTTCATCTGCTGCTCCTCAGCAGGCGCTCCCACTTCAGTTTCTCACATGGCTTCATGAGTAAGTATTGTGTGGGAATAAAGATCGTATTGTTACGGGACACTGGACATGAAGTGGAAACCAGGCTGATGCATTTTGAAATGGGATTAAGCAGATTTACTGCCTTTTAAATTCTTGTTCTTCCAAAGCTAACAAACGTACAGTCATCTTCTAATTTTAAAAAAAATATATGAGAAACTGCACATTACTGAGTTAAAGTTGTGACCCAGTTTCATCTTTAACTCCGAATGCTTACATTTCAGATCCATTTCCAGACATTCACAATAATACAATGTTAGGGACAGAAGAAAATGGTGGGAACTAAAATTGCGTGCCTTAACTTTAGAGTTGTCCAGATTTTTGCTGAATTCTACAATAATTGCCAATAGCTTTCATTTAAAAAAAAATAAGTTTCTGTCTCTTTCAGTTGCCAAGATACAGCCATCACAATGTAAACAGATGTGCTGCTGCCCAGTAAACCCAGCCTTGCAGAAAACTGTCTCCAGCAAAACAATAGCAGCAACGAAGGTGTGAATTCACCCCCTCACCCCATTCACCTCCATGAGGTGTGAACTCTGGCCCCTTTTCCCTTCTGCTTCAGTGAGGGGTGAACTTCAATGTCTGGGCTACTGATTAAAAAAAAAAAAAAAAGTAAATAAAAAGCTAATATAAAGAACAGTTTTCAATATCTCTTTAAAAATAAAAAAAAAATACAGAATTCTGTTACTATGGTGTTAAGCTGCATGCTTACATGGTATGCAGTGCATTGAATATTATATTAAATATTTAAATTGAGGCATTTTAAGGCGCACATTCTTTAGTGTCAGGGTAAAGGCGTTGTGAATCCTTGGTCAAGGTGTCTTACAGGTTGAAACAAATTTCTAAAGAGATTTGGAGGGTCTTGTGCACAGTAGATTTAATATTAACTAAGAGGTTTGGGGTTTGTCTGTGACTCTGGTTTTCTTCTGTAGAGTGGCTTTAGGAAAACTGCTTCCCTTCATTTTACCATCAGACCAGACATTTGTAACACATAATGAAACAAGATCTAGCACCAGTCTTTAGTGGAGAGTTTCTACATTCCAAAAGAAACAGGACAATGTAGCATTAATGGGCAAAATGGCCAAGCTAGCTCTGCTTCAGGAACGTTGCATTATCCAACCGTACTTGTCTTGACACTGTATTATCATAAAGGTCTTGGGTTTGCTTCTTTTTTAGTTTGAATAAAAGTAATCTATGCAAAACAACTGCATCTAATTGAAAGCAATACCAGAATTTTTAAAATTATGTTGAATCTCAAAACATTTTTTCTGGGAAAAGGTGTCCTGTAATCAGATGATCTACTGAACTGGGTGTTTATACCATGTTTGATGAGTAAAGACTTTGTTTTCCTGAGGGCAGTGCTATCATGGTAGCCATCTGGTAGTCACTGGCCATCTAAATCCCACAGGAGGTTAGGTACATTGCAAAAGCAGTTCAGAAGTTTATTCCTCGTCTGTCTAGAGAGCTGGTGGTCTCCGATACCTCCCTTCTGTGGTAGGGGTTTGTGTTTGCACTAACAGCATACCAGTGAACTAAAGCAGAGGCTTTAAAGACAAACCTGTCTTGTGATAATACAAAGGACCCCAAATCCCCCTTGTGCATTGGTCACGTTGCTCTCAGCTGCATGACAGCAGTGCTCAGCTCTACCTGGGTTTGTGTTGCAGGATGGTCCCAACGTCAGTGGAGAGGCTTCGGGAGGGCAGAGGCATACTTGAGAAGGTGCTGCGAAGCGGTGCGAAGGTATCCCAGAGAAATGAATCCTCACCTACCTGTGACGCTGCTGTTGAGAGAGATGCAGGTAAGAAGGTGATACTTCTGAACACTCGGTTGGTGGGAAATGATGGGCTTTGCAAACTTGTCTGGAAAGTTAGTTGTACCTCCCTCTTTAACATTATCAATGCCTTATAAGAGTCTTCTGCAAATCATACTTCACTGCTGTTCATATATTGCTTGAGCCTATATCCCTCCTCTGTTAGACTGGGAAGACTTCCAGGTTTCTCCAGGCTTTGGATTCAAGACTACCTGCACCTTGGCTGTGGCAGGGACAACCTCTTTGTCCTTGGGACATATGGGTTAAGCGTCATTGCCTTAGTTGCCCTTAAGTACCGGGGATGAAAGTGCTATCATTTCTATCATTCTAGTTGGCTGAACATTCAGATAAAAGTATTATCACACTAAAATGCAAGTGTAGGCTTTAGGAAGCGCTAAGAACTAATTTAGCCTCCGAGGATTACTTCAGCTTTTTTGAAGCTTCTTGATTCCCTGAGTTATGATATTTGTCAGTTTTGTGAAGTGCACCTCCTTGCTGAGATGACTTCAGTTCTGTGTTGTGTTCCTTTGTTCTCTGAATAAACCATTGTTCTCACCAAGGAGCATGCAGGGACAGTGTTTGCAATTTGAGCCAAAGTTATACCCCTCTTTTATCTATCTGTGGTCTAAAGGTGAGAGGTGGACAGGTCACTTCATCATTGCTTAATTTCTCAGCTGTGGAGTCACCTTTGTTTCATTTATGTTGCAGTCTCTGTGGAATGTGGTTGTTTTCCTTAATAGTCCCCTCAGAACCCTGATCACACTCAGGACTTACAGCAATGGATCATCATATTTAAATAACTTTGTGTGTTGCCATCAGCCCCTACTTCCTCAAAGCTGAGGTGTTAAAGGAGTCCTGGCTGATACAATCACAGTTTGCTGGTGATCTGTAGTAGGGATCTGAATCTCTGGAAACCAGACCTTAGTCATGTGGTGGTTTAGACATGCAAAGACTAAAGCCTCTAACCCAGGCTAGCAGACAGTGCTCTTTGGTTGATTTAGCAGCAGCAACTTACGCCTTTGCAGTATCGCATTTCTGAGCATTTTAGGGCAAGTGTGTATTCTCTTCATTCCAAATCAGATGTTTTTCCCCATTTGCAATGTTTTCAGTGTGCTTTTTTTTCCCATTTCAGTGCTTTTTTGTTTTGTTTTTTTTTTACCTAGTTTTTAGAGGGAATCCTCTGTCAAAAATAATGAAACCCCATGGGCAGTTTTTTTCCTGCCTTCCTCATACCTGTGGTAGTGTTTTTCTTGGTGGTTACTTTTTAGAAGGGTAGGCAAAATCCAGGCTCTTGCAACAGGCTTTTTGCCCACTGTAATCTGTACAGCTCTGTCTCTTCAGTCTCTCCCAAGAGCTAAGATGGAGTTAAACTTTCATCTACATTGATCCATTCTGCTTTCTTCTTACACAGACTCCATGCCACTCTAAGCTGTGGAAACTTAATGCTATAGCTGACAAAAGTCTTTTTGTCTCTTTCATCCTAGCGCAGCAAATTTACTTTTTTTTTCTTCTTCTTTTGCATACTCTGGCAATTTCTTCAGTAGCTTGTTTTGATTCTGCCAGCCACCTTCCCTCCCCCAGCTGCTGATCTGCTTCTTAGTGAAATAAATAGTGGCAGAGTCCTGACACGCCTGATAGCACCTGTAGGAGTTGTGATGATACACGTTTAATTGGTGCTGTAAAGGATAACAACACAAGGGAAATTTAAAAAACCCAAACTTGGATGATTTGCTGGTGGGGCATGTAGGAATGAAATGGAATTGGTGTGTGTGCCACACTTCTGAGAGTTGCAGCTGCTCTCAGTTAAAGCTGCCACTTCATATATGCTTTAGGTTGACGCAGGTGAGTCCTTCCAAAAAAAGCAGTTCTCCTTTATGTCCTTCCTTGGGTATTAAGAAGTGGAGGAGAGAAATGTTGGCTTTAAGTTTACTTAAATTATAACCTTCCTGAATTTGCTTTATTTACCCTTTGTGATTTATAATCTTTTGATAGTCTTCAACTTGTCAAGGTTTTTCCTGTGAACGGGCACTGCCAGTAAACTGTGCAGCCCTGCTGGTGTGCCTGGCCTTTTAAGAAACAATTTCTTCCAGAAATCTTTAGATTTCTGCTAATTCTCATACTTGATTTCTGTTATGACAAGGATCTCCTGGATTCAACAGTTAGTTACTCTCTCCTGCACCTGACAGCTTAATAGAACATGCCCCAAGGTTTTGCCTTTCTGCAGTGCGGTACTCGGAATATCACCTGCAGCAAAGAGCTACTCAATGCACTGGATGTCATTTCAGGCAGTGGAAGGTGGCACAGGACACACGCTGGAGGCTTCATGCCCCAGTCTCTGTGCAGGTCCTGTGCCCTGAGGAAAGCTTCTGGGTCTCGTCTGCAGATGAGACTACTCTATCCCAACTCCCATTTAGCTAAGCCAACAACTGTGATGCAGCACAGGGAGGACAATCAAGGCAAACCCATGGTCACTGCCGACACTGGTGCTTGTGCCAGTGCATCTGGTGCAGGGCCAGACCTGTCTGGCAGGAGTACAGAGCAGGCTCAGGCACCGTGTCCTGTTTCATGACTGAGGCACATCTGTCATACGAATCTGATGCTAATAGCAGCACTGTTTCACCATGGCACTTCAAACACGGCTGCTGAGAATTACTGAGATGCTGCACATGCACAGCTCAGTCTCATTAGACTGCAACATAACTCTGATGTGAAATCTTGTAGTCCTGCCAGTTCCACGTTCTCCTAAAGAAAGCATGATCACCAGCTGACCTCCTATGGTTACAGTGGTAGCAACTGAAAAGCACATATGGCAGAGTGGCTGGGGCACTGTCAGCAAGTACTTCTAGCCCTCCCCAGGGCTAGATCCACTAAGGTGGATCAGTGTGTACAGTGCTGCTGGTACCCTTCACACCTTCAAAGCATTTTCATCTTGGCCTGTTTCAAACCCCAGGCATTTCTGAGGTCTAAGACTAGCTCCATTTGGAGCAGCTCAAGTGACTTGTAAGACAGAGTCCCCAAAATGGCAGCAGGGATACCGCCAGCCTGGGCAGCTCAGGACCTCAGTCTTCATCGGTGTCTAGATTTGCCTTTGAGGAAAAGCTGCAGCAGGATCCTGCTACCAGCCATCTAAGACAGGATAGTTTTACCTCCCCATCAGTAACTGTAGCCAGTGCAGATTCCCATGACTGAAGCCAAGTGGAGAATTGCTGAGTCCTTAGAACCTGCCTCTCATATCCTTCTGAAGAGCACAGTCTGTGCCTGTGTAGTGTCTCCAGGTGTGGCTGGTCAGATAGGCTGGGCCAAGGCAGGTGAGCTTTGTGCTAAACAGGAGAGAGCTGGTGCCAGGGAAGCAGCATTTCCTAATATGTATGGGTGGTTTATACATGCTGAAGTTGTCCAGTTGCCCTTTGCTAGGGTTCTTCAGTGTTTGAAATGCTGATGGCTGAAGGAGCTGCTCTTGTCTCAGCTGTGGACAGCTGGGGTGTGTACAGGTGTCACTTGAGAGGCAATTGCGGTGGCCTCAGTCCGGAGGGTGAGGTGTAACATCTTGCCTGTGCATTGCAGACACAGCAGGAGGAGACACTCCAGAAGCCCACAAAGGACCAGCAGTTTACAGTCCTTCTCGATACAACTACCAGGTAAATTCTTTCATACATTTACCCGCCCATTCTGAAATAAAGCTTTTATCAGGATTAGAGGGGAAGTTGGGTTTGGCTGCTACGCTCAGCACCTTTGGCATGAGAACAAAGTAGGAAATGGGGAATCCAGTCTGACATGCCTTCTTTCCTCCCTCCCCTCCCCCAATTGTTTAGCTTCTTCAGTCTGACAGTCCCCAGGCAGAGTCACAGACCCTTCTCCAGCAGAGTTCCTCCCCCTACAGAGGACACCTTACTCCATCTCCTGGATACAGCTATCGAGCAACAGCACAGAGGACAGGACACGGCCTCTCTCATGGTTCCTCAGAAACACCCCTCTCCTCCACCTCATACTCCAGCCCTGCCCACTCGGTCTCCACAGACTCCTCTGCCCTGTTTGCAGGGAATTCGGGGTATTATGGCAGCCAGCAGCACTCTGGCAGTGTCAGCAGCAGCCTCCTAAAGAAGAGCTGCCCTGCTGCTGCCAGCCCAGCACAGCAGATGGCTGCGGACTCTCTTTCCTCTGAATCGGGCTCCCAGCCCTGCACGGGTGCGTTGGGCTCCACCTCCGCTCCCCAAAGTGCTAGGTCACTACAGTCGGACTTGCGGACTATGAGTCTGCCAAATTCTGGGCAGTCTGTTCTCTACCAGGGCTCCCGGGGGGCAGTGATTTCCAATGCACAACACTATCCGCACCGCGGGGGAAGCAGTGTCCATCAGTACAGACTTCAGCAGCTTCAAGGTTCTGGAGTAAAGACTCAAACAGGACTTTCCTAGGGATGCCTCGACTCCAGGAGAACAAAACTGCCCATAGCTCCTTCCAGTCACCTCTGGAAGTGGCTCCTGGGCCAGTGTTGGGAGCTTGCACCTGATACTGGGGTGCCAGGGGTCAGAGGCTGAGGTCTGAAATGCACGGGTGAGGTGTTTGAGCAGTATTGGCCTCTGGCCTTGTAGGAGAACACAGATTTCTCTGAGGCAGAGACTGTAGCAAAGCTGTTCCCTGACACGTGGGTACATTGCAAAAAACAAACAAACAAACAAAAATAATTAAAAAAAATAATTAAAAAAAACCCCGAACACACACACACACACAAAAGGCAAATGGTTCAAGTGCAATGACTGTGGTGCAGCCTCTGCCTCTTGTCTGTGCCCATGGCCATAGTCACTCATGCAGTACGGACGTCTTCTCGAACATGAAAGCAGTTTAAAGAAAACATTGGGGAAGTTGAACTCCAATCCCAAAGCTCTCTTACAGGTCAGGTTCTCGGTGCGTTCTGGGGAGGGCTTTAATCCGTTATGATCATTCCAGTCACAAGCAGACGAGCGCACACGGCTGCCTTTGGGCCTGGGTCATGACTGCTGTGGTCAGAGCTTTTCCCAGGACAGCGGAGTCCCCGCCAATGTGAACTAGCACAGGGAGGGGAATTGGAGCGTGTGTGTTGCCTGTTGCTGCAGAGGATCTGGGATGCACTGTCACGCGCTGCTCTGACAGGCGCCATCGCCGCGTCCGTCGCAGGTCTGTGAGCAGGAGCGTTGCTGGGGCAGTGCTGCCACGCAGCACCGCACTGGGGGGTGACGGGGGCCGGGTAAGTAAAGGATGCTGCGGGGGGCTGCCAAGAGTTGGGGGTTGGGTGTTCGGTGGGGACCCTGGTCGGTGCTGAGCCAGGGCTGTCTGTGCAGTGCTGTGCAGGTTGGGGTGTCTGTCCCAGCCACTGCTACCCGCCGAGTGTGACAGCAGAGCCAGCCCAGACACAGTGTGCTGTCTGCTCAATTCCATACGATTGCCAGCTTCTTTCTCACTTGTTTACTGTAATATCGGGCGTGTTTTTATTTATCTAATTTTATATTCAGTTATAACCATAGTAGGTTAGCTAATATACGACAGGTGTCATCCCTGGTGCTGCAGTGGAACTTCTCCTTTCTCTTGGATAACATAATGCTGTGAGTCTGTCTCCCCTGTCTTTTCAGATGCACAGTCTTCTTCCTTTTTTTTAGGACTGTTACAGGTTTCTCTAATTCACAGTTGAAATCAGGTGTTTGTTCAACCTAGGGGAGACTTTTAAGATATTGAAACAAAGAGTAACTTTCTCACACTGTCTGGCTGTGAGCGTGTTGGGATGGAACTTGTCACCCTGCAGTTGGGTGTCTGTATACTGTATAAAATAGGTGTAAACTTCACTTGGCTTAGCCCTGGGGGTGCAGCCTCCCCTTCCGTGCTCTGAGCAGCACGGGGCAGGCGGGCTCTGCCCTGCTGGGCGGCAGGAGGGGGTCAGGGGGGGCCCTGCACAGAGGCTCCGGCACCTTGGGGCGCAGCAGGGGGGCAGAAGGGAGGGACCCTGGAAAGCTCTTGGAAAGGTGGGGGCTGTAGCTTCTTACTCTAGTGGAGTTTTTACACCATGCTGTAACATTTGAACTTTCACAAGAGATGTAATAATTTTGATAATAAAAATACTTAACTTGAAAGCCAGTATTTTTGAATGTTTGTTTTTCTCACGACCTTGAGCGCTGATGCCCCAGTTGTGGGGCGAGGGGTGGTGCACATTGGTCTCTTTCCTGACCCTGTGGGTAAATGAAACCTTGCAGGAGCAGCCCTCCCTTTCATCAGCACTTTGATTGAAGCCAGGGGCCTTTCCTGCGGAGCAGGGAATTCCCCAAACTTCCTGGCTGGGATTGCAAGGTGGTGGCCATGCTGCTATTCTGGCTCAGAGCTCACCTGGGAAGGAGATTGAGTGGAGGATGTCCCCTGCACTCCTGCACCTGCTTCAAAACCTGGTTTCTACTGTGCTGGTGCCAAGGTTTTTAATTCTCACACTGCTTGCCTTTTCCTTAGGAGGCCTGAGATGGACCAAGCCTGGAGCTGTTGCCTACAGCTTGTAGATGTTGCCTCCAAGTGCCCATCCTTGGAGCTGGCACAGCGGAAGTGCCCATTGTCTCTGGTGTTCAACTGCCCTCACTGTGAGAATGTTCCCCCCAGCACCTCATGGGATGGTGTCTGTAGTGGCTTATCCTGTCCCTGTGTGTCCCTCAAGCTTTTGGCTCCATCTCCTCCCCCTGTTTCCCCCAAAGCAGCTGCAGGCAGCAACAACCTCTCTTCTCCCAAGGGCTGATTGAGCCCATCCCTCAGCCTCTCCGCTGGGCCGTGTGCCTGTGCAGGGCTCCCCTGGGCTGTGAGAGTGTCCTCTACCGGGGAGGCTAAAGCTGGCCAAAGCTCTCTGGATGTCCAAGAGGTCCTCAGGCAGCCTTGGTGCTCACACAGCCTGTAATGCTGTCCCCACTCTACCAGAGCACACCATTGGACTGATGGGCTATGTGAGTTGTTTTTCCATCAAGACACAGGTATCTGCTGAATTTCAGGAGGCTTCTACCAGCCTCTGTCAGCCCCTAAGTCCACAGACCACCCAGGGTGCTCCATGGGGACCCGTGGATGGGCAAAAGGGGAAGGCTGGCACACTCCCAGCAATAGATGGGACATCCCACCCCACCTGGGACAGGCCCTCTCCCTGGGCACCTGTCCTGGCCCCAGGGCCCCCTCACACGCCAGCCTGTGGGGCACATGACAGGCTCCCCACCTTCCCATCCCTACAGCAGCCTTGACGCCCACCCAGCCCCTCTTCCCACCCCATGTAGCTGTGCTATGGCCAGTGCCCATGCAGGGTCCTTGCATCAGCAGTGCCTGGAGGGGCCCATCCCAACCCTCCTCACACCACAGGGCTCCGAGCTCATCTGGTTTGAATTATATTTTTCAATAAGGTTTTGTGAAACACTGTATCAAACTTTGTACTAAAATACAGATATATTACAGCTACTGTATTCCTTTCTCCACTGATTTTGTTTTTCCAATTCAGCCAGCAACAGTGCTCACAAGCTGGCAAGACCCAGGCATGGGGGGCAGCTGACGGAGGGGCACAGGCACCACCAGGCTTGTGGCTGGCAGAGGCCATAGGCAGGAGCGCCAGCACCCACGCCGTCCCAGGTGACTTCGGCTCCCAGACAGTGTTTTCAGCACAGCTCCATCCCTCACCACAGGGCCTCAGGGCACAACTTACCTGCTCCTGCCAGCCCCACGTGCCCCAGCTCGGCGGGCTGGGTGATGGTTCCCACAGAGCCCTTCATTGCCTTCTCCCAGCAGCCTCCATGTCTCCTCTGCCCAGGGCTGCCCATCCTGGGGCCACGGTCCCGCTCTGCTCCCAGTCCTGCTCCTAGGCCTTGACCAGCGCCTGGGTCCAGCCCTGCCAGGGCCCTCGCCAGCCCCTGGCCAGTCACTCTCCGGGGAGCTGGGTGCCCCGTAAACAGCCCCTGGCTACTTGTACTGAGATGGGGCCAGTGCTGAGGACTTTATTGCATTGCAAGGGCCGTGGTGACCTGAGCCTCCCTGTGGCCTGGACCTGGGGAAAGCCCACACACACCAGCTCAGTCAGCGGAGCTGCAGCTGGGCTGTGGCTGCCTGTGCCGGGGGTGTTGGTGCTGGCTCTCGGGTGCTCTGTGTGTGCAGTTGAGGCCTGGTCGTGCTCAGGGGCTGCTGGGCTCAGCACTACCCTGGGCAGCTGCTGCCAGCTCCCCGTGGGCCATCACCGCGAGCCAGCGAGGTGCAGCCAGGAAACACGGCCGGGGTGGGCACAGGAGTGCCCAGGTCCCCCCAGCCACACCGTGCGGCAGGGAGAGCCTCGCCATCACCAGTGGAGATAAAGCACCGTATGGGGGTGGGGAGGGAAGGGGTTTGGCAACAGCCTGTGGCCAGCTCGGGAAGGGGGCCTGACAGGGGATCCTCCTGTGCCCGCCCAGGGGGTTTTGCATGTTCAGCTGCTCCCACTTACCAGGGCTTACATTCAGCAGTGGCCGAGTTGGTTGTCCCAGTGGCCAGCAGCAAAAAGGCCCCTGCGGTCCCCATGCTGGGGGGAGTGAGCCGCAGCCTACAGCCCCAGCCACGTGCCAGGTAACACCACATCCTGGGGACAGGCTCCCAGGGCAGGGGATGAGGGGGCTCGAGTCACTTTACCCTGTTTAGAGAAATAGGAATTTACATGTAAAAGTAGGGGTTGGGCCCCGTTCTGGCCACCGGGTTCCCGAGCCGTGGAGACAGGATCACGGAGCTGTACAAAATGGGAGCGGGGAGGGGGCCGAGGCCTGGAGCAGCCGGCGTGGGGCGTCACTGGCACGCATTTGGGTGGGAGGCAGCGGGTCAGGAGTCCTGGGGATGTAGAAATCTGTTAAAAACTCCAAGACTGTCTTTTCCTTGAAACAAAACCGCAGTTGGACACTGTTCTTGAACAAAGCAGATTTGGGGCATCCTCTCCCAGCAGCGGCCCACAGGTGGCAGGGGGTGCAGAGCTGGCAGGGTGTGTGGGATGGTGGTGCCAGCATGGACATGGAGGTGGCCATGGACTTGGCGGGTGGCCGGCACATCCCCGGCGCGGGCGGTGGGGCCCAGGGGGCAGCACGGGACGCTGCGTGGCCACTGGCAGCAGACGAAGGGCAGGACAGGGAGGGAGCACCCAGGCTGCCGGCCGCGGGAAGAGGGTCCTGCTGCAGGCACTCGGCCTTATATCCTCTGCGGGGAGAGCACAGCAGGTCAGGGCCAGTGCTGGGTGGGTCTTCACTGCACCATCGTGCCACCAGCAAATGCTATGCATATGCCATCCCCAAAATTGCTCCCCCCATCCCAAATGCCTCACTTCCCTGTTGCCCCCAGCCCCACTGCCCCACAATCAAGGTCCCCCGTCCCATCCAGGACCACCCAGCGCAGCCACACCCAGACAGACATCAGGGTCGGGGCTAAAGGACAGGACGGTGACACTCAGGACTTACCGCAGTGCCGACAAAATCTGTGGAAACAGAAGAGAGGCCGTCAGGCAGGGCAGAGATTGGGCAGCTCGCTCTCACCCTGCCTGGCCTGCCTCGCCTTGCAGGTAGCTGTTAAACCTGCAGGGCCCTTGCCCGGCTGCCAGAGGGACCAAGCCCCCTGGGCTTTTCCCAGCCAGGTTCCCCCCAGGGCTGGGGCACAGGGCCCTACGACCCCTGGCTGCGTGGGGCTCACCTTTGCTCTCTGTCTTGAGCTCCTCATGCAGCAGGTCGTTCTGCCGGTTGCCGAGGACAAAGGCCAGGAAGGAAAGGATGAGGGCATTGAGGATGCCAATGATGGCCAGGATGTAAGCCCAGCGCACAGAGCAGTCTCCAAGGGAGTACTTCCCTGTCTTCTCCCCACACATGTCCCGTATGGTCTCTGCATCCCAGCCATCAGGGAAGATCATGCAGCCCAGCACCAGGCAGAGTGCTGCAGAGGAGAGAGAGGCATCAGAGGGGATGTAGGGATGGTGATGCTGGATGCTGAGCCACTCATGTGCATAGGTACAGCTCATGCCTGTTAGGCAACTCACCTTGGCCCGACAACAGCCAGGCAGCACAGTGCATGACAGCCACCACTCCAGCAGCCCCAGGGGACTGCATTTGAATGTGGCTGCCCCAAATCTGGCCCACACACAAATAGCAACTTCAGGGTCTTGGTTTCTGTATCAGCCCCAGGATCAGTGGTTCCCCATGGGCTTTCCTCACATCCACGGGCTCCCTGCGTGTGGGCAGGAGCTGCAGGCATGCTGTGGGCAGGGGTGCTGCCTGACAAGAGGGTCACTGTCCCCAGGAGACCCTGCACACAACTTCCTCACAGACCACAAGCCTCTGTCCTGCACAGTCTGTGCTGAGCAGGGAGATGTCAGGTAGCACCAGGGTGAACAGGAAAAGGAAATGCTGAGACAAGGCCTGTGACTGTCAAGGTAAGGAGGTGATATTTTTTTCTAACTACAGCAAGTACAAAAACCCCTTGCTTCTCATCAGCTGGGAAGGCTAAAAATACAAATGATGGAGAGCAGCTGGGGCATCCTGCGAGTATTTTGGTCCTGGGTTAGGGAAGAACCAAGAGGCTTGTGCTGGCACAAGTAACAAAGTACCTTCCTGTCTCTTACTGCTGGAGGGACAGCAAGCACCCTACCATGCACAAAGGCTGCCGCAGAGGCAGCCTGGGCAGCCAGGGCTCTGGCTGGCGAGCTCTTGGGGTATGGATGTGCACTCTTCACTGATCTTGGTAGGGAAGGGAAATCCCAGGACAGGAGGAAAGTGAGTGCAGGGCTGGCACAGGGCATTGCACCCCGATGAGCTGCACTGACTGTTCTCCCCATGACAGGACAGGGACCTCGAGGCAAGGCACCTTTGGCAGCAGTAACACCACCTGCCAGCTCTGCCTTGTCTCTGCCACCTCTGCCCACACTACAAGCTGTCAGGTGAAAGTGTCTCTGCAGACAGAGGCCAGCTCTGCAAGCTGATTTACCGCTGTACTCAGTCTCAGTGCCACCCAGCTCTGCATGCACGAGAAGCCAACAGACTGACATCTCCAGCACATTGTCACTGTGGACTCCCAGCCAAGCACGGCTGCATCTGAGGGAGCTCCCCACCTGCTGGGACCAGACCAACTCAAAACCATCTCCTCTGGAAGGAAACGTATAATGGGCACCAATGCTGTGTGCTGCACAGTAAATCATAGAATCGTTCAGCTTGGAAAAGACCTTCAAGATCATCAAGTTCAACCGTTAACCCAGCACTGCCAAGCCTACCGCTAAACCACATCCCTCAGCACTGCATCAACATGGCTTTCAAATACCTCCAGGGGTGGGGACTCCACCACTGACCTGCACAGCCTGTTCCAATGGTGAGGAGTGACCTGGCCTGCTTGCTAACCTGGGCACCCTCAAGCTAGATGGCATTAGTTCATCTGAGGGCCTGAATTAAAGGTGAGGAGGTGAGGCAGACCTGTGCCAGGCACTCTCCCTGGCAAAGCAGAGATGCCAAGAGGATTTTAGGATCCACTGAGCTCCCAGTGTAGTGCAGCTGTGAAAAAAGTTAAGGTGTCCTGTGGCCATCCCCAGTGGGGGGGTGGTTTGCCCCCACAGCACTGGTCAGGTTGATGTGACCAAGCCTGGAAATGGGGACGGCTCTGCCAAAACCAGAGGAGAAAAGATCTGCAAGTGCAGGGGGAGGCCAGAGGAAAGCACGGCAAGCAGCAGGGTGAGTGTTCCAGCTGCCTGGGTGGGTGGCAGCCCTCTGTGACAGCCCCTCCAGGCCCAGAAGAGCAGCACAGGGCTGTGCTCCAGGGTGGCAGATGAAGGCAGAAGTAAAAAAAAAGAAATGTATCAGGCACCAATTTCATCTGTACCAGCAATGGCGTGGGCAGACTCCTGGATTTTGTGCACAGCCCTCAGTCAGTCCTTCACAGGAGCAGGGCAGCCCCTGGGTCTTTCCCTGAACTCTGCAAACACTGGTATTTCCTCTGCATTTCTGAGCATGCACTGGGGCTGCAGGTGGATCCAGCTGCCCAGGTAAAGCAGGAGCTCGCTGAGAGCTCATTGCTCTGCAGCCACCACATGTGCATGTGTCAGTCTCCTGGGATATCAGCAAGTCCCAAAGGTGGCAGGACAGGGCAGTGACACAGGAGGCGGTGCATTAAGTTGCTGGAGCACTACAGCACTCACAGGGGACACAAGAGACAGTGTTGAAGGTAAAAGCAGAGTGGCTCAAAAAGGCACAGGAAAAAACACACATCACATGAACGACTGATGCAGTGGGTTGTCACAACACAGTCATGGGGGACGGGCAGCAATGGCCACTGTCAGGACCACGGAGGTTGGCTTTAGCCTGTATCTGTCTGCACTGGTCCTTCCTGTCTCCATGTGCCTGCTCTGCTCTGGCACCAGGGCAAAGGGAGCTGCCTCAGGAGATCTGCCCAAGATCTCACAGCCTGTTTGCTGGAAAGAATTAAGCTAGAAATTTGCCACCAGGGCAAAGGAGCGTGCCCGTGTCACCGCATGCACCCAAATGCCTCTGTCCAAGGGCGACCATCAGGCTCCTCACTGCTCTGCAGCTCCTGGCAAAGGGACAGAGGCAGGGCCATGCCACCAAAGGCAGCTCCTCTCCCAGTGAAAAGCAGCACAGTGCACTCCTCTTCCCATCTGTCCTACATGTTCCCAGCAGCAAGCCGAGTCCTCTGCTCTGTAATTCACTTTCCTGCATGTCCCCAGGCTGCCCAGTGTCCTGGAAACACCTTCCTGTGCCTGCAGCAAGGAGCAACATTGAAGTGCAGAGCAAGAACAAGGAAAGGATCCCCAACAGTCAACAGCCCTCAGTGCTGCCCTTTCCAACAAGCTCCTCACAGTAGGTCTGAAAGGTGCAAGGAGGGGGGGGTCTGCCTGCCTGTCCCTCTGCCCACAGCACTGGTTTGCCAGCACCTGCCTCCAAATGCATTGAGGTCCCCTGCAGACCTTTATGTTTGTTTCAAACAGCCTACTCCTATGCCTTAAAAACCACATGACAAACACCAAGTGATGACTTCTACAAATTGCTATTAAAAAGGGGAAAAGTAACCCAACTCACATCCATTTTGCTTTTAATTCCTGTTTTCCTGAGAGCATGGTGCTGGTCCCCACTGGTGGTGGCACTAAGGACAGCCAGCTACTTTCTCACACCCCACAGCTGCAATCCATCCCCAAGCCCTCGGCTCCAACTCCCTCCTCCAGAGTTTTCCCAGTGGGAGACTGGGTATTTCAGTGGTCACTGGGGCAGGGTGTATGCAGAAGGAGAGTGAACTGGCTGTGGTTTGCAGGGCTGTGTGTGGGACCCTGCTGGGGCTCGGGCTTAGGCCCCCAGGAAACTGTCATTTCTGCTGGTTTTGCAGCTGGTCCCTGGCTTCCCACTCCTCAGTGCTCCCTTGTAAGGGTCCCCCAGACATTAAATGGACATTTCAAGGGCTTTTGATATCCCCACAAAAGAAAGTAATTGAAGACAATTCAATGTAGCAGCTCAGGATGCACCTTTGGAGTCAGATTTTAGCAGAGTGAGCTGAGGAGGCTCCTCCTGGCAGGATAACAACCCCTGGCAGAAGGTGCATTCAGCTAATTTAGACTGAGTAACCTGCGTGTTTGCTGAGTACCATGCTTGTCCAGTTGCCACCCTAGTCCCATGTGGTTCTGCCTGAAGGATGCAAATATAATTTTTTTAATCACTTCTTCTGTCTAGTTTAGTCTGCAGGTTTGGGTGAAGACTGGCTTTCACTGCTCTTTGCCTGCCGTGGGCAGAAGGGTCTAAGGACATGCCTTGCAGCTGAGAGATGTGACCTCCCCCTGAGCATAGGCATGAAGAACATCACACTGCCACAAGGACACATGAGGGACTGAAACCAGGAAAACGTGGGGGAAACCCAGCAACTCCTGGGTCGCAGAGGGGTTTGTTAAACATATCTTGGGGATAGTGAGGCATTTGGCTCCATGGGCAGTGGCTCATCCTCCCTCAGGTCAGCAAGCTGTCTGTCCCCTGCCCTCATGCACATCACCCCTGCCTTCACTGCACACGTACCTCTCTGCCAGGGATATTTTGGTGACCCCCACACACCCTCTCAGCTACCTTGTGCCAAGGGGGGGAAGCTCTGGGTGCCGTATCCTCCACTGTGCCAACAGCCACTCAATGCAATGCTGTGCCACCAGCACTTCAGGAGTCCCCGCTGGAGATCCCAAACACGGTGTCCCTGGGCACTGCCCACCAACCTCACATCCCCAGGGGACAGGGGTTGTGCTCTGACTTTGGGGTCTAGAGTGGCTGCTTCTCACTAGGAAACCTGAGAGCAGAGCTCCAAAAGGAAAAGGGACAAACAAAGCCCCTGCCCCTCCTAAAAATATAAATCCCTTAAAAATAAAGGAAAACTAAAGGCGGCATGCTCAGGACAACCAGCACCAGCCATTTACACAGACAGGAGCTCCCTTGCAGCATTTTGCTCCACAGGCTCTTTCTGAGCCAAAAAATCAGCAGGATTCAGAATAGAGTTACGAGTTTGCATGAATCAGAACTGACAGTTACTTGATCTGGAACAACAGTTAAGGGATGTAAGCTCCAAGACACAAGTGGCTCTGAAACGCCCAGCTCAGCCTCTCCCAGTAGGTCCACAGGCACATTAACAGCTACTATAGGAGGGTTATGCTGCCTTCCAGAGCCTGGGGCTGGCTGCTGCAGAGCACGACGTGATGGGTGGATGCAAGATCACTGTTCCTGTCCCTGCTGAATGATTGGAGTGGCAGGGGAAGAAGTGGGCAAGTCTTCAGGAGAGGCTTTTTGGGGCCAGAAGCCAATAATCCAGCAAATGCAAAGGGTTATTGCAGTGATGTCTTTTTGCCGCAAGGTCAGCAGGTGGAAGCAGTTCACCTGGAAGATCATATATTGGCAATATATCTCCCTTAGGCAAAGAAAGGTCTTGAAGCTACTTCATCTTGTTTCCAGCAGCTGTCCCAGTTACACTCCTAGCTGTTTTGGAGCAGTGGTATGTGTCTCTCATTTTTTCATTAAGAATTTCAATGAATTACTTTTACACCCATGAAAACATTTTTTTTGAAGCCTCAGGCTCTCTGTGGGAGGAGCTGACTCTCCAGTGAGTCCCAGTCGGGAAGACAAGCCCATCCTGATGTGGCTCAGCAGAGCAACCGCCATCACCACCAGCACCAGGGAGTGTTTTGGAGCTCGGGCCAAACCCTGCTCTCCATCCAGGCTGCAGCCACATCACCCCACCCCACAAATGAGCCGTGTTTACCTGGCACCTGGCGACTGCATTCCCAGCTGCTCCCCTCTGCGGACATGCTGAAGCCATGCAGTGCAGCCGTGCTGTGTGTGGCAGGGCTGCACTCGGTGGCAAATGAAGCTCACGTGCAGAAGATGAAGCTGCTGATCAAGGCTCTGCCTCTGCTGCCGGTTCACACACCATGGGGTGGAAAGGGCCCATCTGAGGGGGGGTGTAGCTCTGAAGGGGGTCTCCCAAAGAAGAAAAGGGCTGAGATGGATATGTATCATCACATTCTCCATTGGGCAAGGTGTTTGGACATTTAACTCTGAAGTGCCACTGATAAAGACAGACCCCAGTCCCATGGCCAAAGACATCCCCCTAGGTGGAAAGGCACCCACGTCATGCTGTGCCTAGTTTAAGGGAGCTGGAAGGTCTTACCACACTGACTGCTCAACTTGAAGCATGGGGAAATGCCTTCAAACATGGCCAGTCACTTCCTGCATGCAAAAGGGACTGCGCACTAAGCTCACTGCTTCTTCTGATCCTCTGTAGACTGTAAGCACAAACCGAAGCCTCCCCTGAAAACAGCCCTGGAGTGGCTGTCCTCATGGGAGGCATGTGGATGCAAGGCCACGCAGAGGTGACTGGTGTCTCTCCCTCCAGCATTAGTGCTGGACAACAGGATAACTTTGTTCAAAGCTTGGAGTTAACTCATAGCGTCTTACACTACAGCAGAGAATTATGGAATTAGAGGAACTGCTCTGGTTCCTGGGAAGTGTTCTCAGTGTGTGATGGTGGTGCTACTACCATGCTCTGGTCTCCAGCAGATGACCGCTGTGTGGTCACTGGAATGGAGGCATCCATGAGATCGGCCCAGCTGCTTTCATCTCACTCCTGTACCTGCCCTCCATGGAGGGTCGATGAGAGGGATCACCCACACAGCCTGTTTCTCTTCATGTAAAGCATCATCCCGTGGCACTTTTCTGAAGGAGCTAACTTGGAGGACTGGGGTGGCATCAGGGTGCTGTCAGTCATACAGCTGTTGACATGCTTATGTTAAAGGCCCACTTCTGGTTTTATAACAGAAGGATTTAGCAAAATGTCATTTTGCGTTACTGGGATTTTGAAGAGGGCAGATGGCTACATTTCTATTTGCAACAAAGCAGAGCCTTTCCTCTTAATTAGATCCAGTTTCATCCTCAGGGGGCAGTGGCTTTTGAGTTGGAGCTTTCTGTGAAGCTCTAATTAAACCCCTTCTTGATTATTGTCCGCTAATTAGACATTGATGATTGAAACTTTTTTTTCCTGAAAGAGATACTGAATTCCTGATCCTCCTCCTCTCCCACCTTCCTGCTTGATTTCTCTCCTCTGAAAAGCCTGTTCGTGACCTCACTCAGCAGCCCTGTATTCTGTGTCAGCCATCCCCAGGGACAGCATGGACCCACCTCTGTCCCAGCTCTCTACCTTTCACCTTGTTTAGCTGCTTTTCACTAGTGTGATCACAAAACTTTGGGCCTCGCTGTTGCTTCTGCTGTCATGGTGCAGGTCAGATAAAGGCTCAGCTAGAACCTCACCAAGGCCTCTCCCTTCTCTGACCTTCCAAGCCCTCTGCTGTGGCACAACCATCTGACCTCTCAGGTGGGTGAATCTCCAAAGGTTGCCATCACAGTGTGTGGGAGCCTGCACTGGGCCACACATCCCTGTGACTTGGGATTTGGGATATGGTGTCCTCTCTGTGGGTCACAGAAGCTCCTTCTCCATGCACAAGGTAACACATCCACCTGTGTCTGCCTCTGACATGCCCAGAGAAGTTTAGCCCTGTCTGTCGTCCCGTCCCCCACCGACAGACAAGGCTCCCTCTTTCCAGGACACGCCACCCCACCACCTCCACATCCTGGCCCCTGACAGTGACACCAGCCTCTCTGGCAGGACAGAAGCTCTCTCGTGCTGCCCCATCTTAGGACAGGGTGGATGTCCAGTCCCTGTTAATGACACCTTGGACCTTCCCCAGCACAGAAAGGTTGCATAGCCATGTTGCTCTGGGAGAGCTCTGAGCCAAGCCTGGGCCGGCTGGGGCCAGAAGAGCCAGTCCATGGCCCCAGCAAGCTGCACACTCAGCATTCTCAAAAGTGCAGTTGTGAGCAACACACATGTAGCGCGGGTACAAAGTGTGAGCAGGGCTCACACTTTATGGGGCACCCCAGGGCAAGGCAAGGGGTACCTAGAGGTGACAGCAGCAGGGTGCTGCTGCAGCCACTCAAGGCTGAGCCAGGGCAGGGCTGGTGGCACTGGGACGGAAGCCTGGGACTGCCTTTGGTGCAGTGCTTTCCACCACGCAGCTCCCAGTGCAGCAGCAGCACTGGCTGGGCACTCCAAGCCACTTGATTAATCTGCTGACAATCAGTAGGATTTGGGCTCTGAGCTTGCCTTAAACCACTAAATCTTCAGGACAGGGAAAATTAAAGATAAAGAAATTTCCTGATAAGCCAAGGCAGCTCCAGGTCTGGCTGTAGTCCTGATCTGGGTGAGGAGAGGTCAGGCTTTCCAGCCCAAGCCAGCTGCAAGGGAGAGCGCTGGGTTAGCCGTAAGCCCCTAGCACAGGGGCCGTGTCCTCCCACTAGGGTCCTTCTCCCAGGGGTGGTGATCTGGGGTCCCTTCATTAGGACCAGGGGAGGCTCTGAGTCTCTTCACACTTCATATGCAGTGGGCAGTAACCCAATGTCATTCCGCATGTGATAAAACCAGAGAGAGAAGGAAGTGAAGGGTCCTGCTACCTGGGGAAGCTCAGCAGCTGTTCTCAGGGGTCAAAGGACAGACCCAAAAGGACAGACCCTCTGTCTGGGGACACATTGGAGGGCTGTGCATAGGGGGGATCTTCAGGATCCTTATCAATATAGACATCGGGTCCCCTTCTGGGGAAAAATTTGGGTTATTGTTTGGTGTCCCTTCAAAAAATGAGCCTATGAGGGTGTTGGGGTACATCTATGGTGGGTTTTCTTTTGTGAAGGGAGCTAATGAAGACCTACAGAGAGGTTCATTTTGTGTGGAAATGACTGGGCTTGAGCCTGTCATCACTTCTGAGAAGACACTGAGGTAAATGTACAGTGTCCCTGTGTGGGAAGTGCTGTGCTCAGAGTCTCCTTATGTAGAAAGCTGGGGAAGGTCTGTCCTCCCAGCACTTTCATGATGCCGGAGACAGGGAGGGGGCCTGGACACATCTCTTTAAGGGGTGCTGGAGATCTGTGTGTGCACAAGTGCCTTTACAGGCCTTGGGGGTCCACACATGGACTCCTGCCAGTGCTGGAGTCCCCAGGGGCTGGAGGTTCCCCTAAAGTGGGTATTCCCTGGGGCAGGCTTGCTAAGGGATGCCCTTGGGGCTGGCTAGACAGGAAGTCTAGTCCCTGATGTGGGGTGTCCCAGGGGGTCTGGATCCTCAGCGGGATGGTCCCAGGTCCAGGGTGTCCTAGGACATCCTTGCAGTTGGTCCTTAACTCTGTAGGACAGTCTTTGTTGTAGGGTGTCCCAGAGCAGACTGGAGTGTACTGGGTAAGTACATTCTTGCAGCTGGTCATTAACTCTGCGGGACAGTCTTTGTTGTTAGGGTGTACCAGAGCGGACTGGAGCATACTAGGGTGCCCCAAGACTGATCCCTGGACCAGGGTGACCCAGAGTGCTCTAAAAGCAGTGACTGGCCTACCTGTCCTGGGGTGATCCAAGCTGTCCAGGTGCCCCAGAGCTGGCGCCTGTTCTGGGGTCCCCTGAGGTGTGTCCCTGATCCAGTTTTCCCACAGTGTTCCAGGAAGACCTGTGGCTCCCTTCAGCCAACGCCTACCCAGGGAGCCCTGGGTACCAGTGGCTAGAGCCTGCAGCTCTTACTGGTGCTCTGTCAGTGCTAGTGCCTGACCTGGTGTGTCCCAGGAAGCCCCAGGGCATCCTGGGGTTAGTTTCTGGATGGGTTATCCTGTGGATCCATGGTACTTGTGCTCAGCACAGCTTTCTTGGGCAACCCTAGTGATCCTCATGGCCAGGGGCCCTGGCTGCCAGTGCCCTGAGCTGGTGTCCATTCCTGGTTCTCTGACAGTGCTATTGCCTGGCTTGTGTCTCCCAGGAAGCCCTGGATCTGGTTCCTGAAACCATAGCCCCGCAGTGCTTGGACTCAGACCAGCTTCCTTGAGCAACCTTGGTGTTCCCTGTAGCCAAAGGCTGCACTGTCAGTGCCAGGGACCCCCCGCGTGCCAGTGGCCGCTGTCTGTGCGTGCCAGCGAAGCCTGCACCCCACACGCCCATCGCCCGCCCCAGTGCCCGAGGCGGGCCGGGCCGGGTGCCGGTGGGTACCTGCCAGCAGCTGCATCCAGGCGCAGATCTTGTAGACGGTGGCGGTGTTGCAGAAGAAGAAGAGGGCGAAGCAGGTGATGCAGCCCAGCGTCAGCACCATGGAGAGCAGCACGAAGAAGGCCGCCGCCTGGAAGGCGCCCGAGGGGATGGTGCTGAAGTCGGTGAAGGAGCCGCGGCACGACAGCTCCCGGCCCGCCAGCCCGCTGCCCACGCAGTAGTGGAACAGCCCGAAGTAACCGGGCTTGGGCGTGTTGACGCTGTCGCCCACCCAGTAGGGCTGGATGAAGACCACCACATTGATGATGGCGAAGCAGATGGTGAAGATGGCCCAGAGCACGCCGATGGCGCGCGAGTTCCGAACGTAGTTGTCATGGTAGAGCTTGGAGGCTTCCTGCGAGGG